>OZ014438.1:53519392-53596204 GCA_963966035.1 Acleris laterana | reverse complement strand
GTACGCTTACCCCGCACATAGGGTAGAAGTGCGCAGCCGAGCGCGTAAGCGTACGCAGTATATTAAATTCGTTAACTTCACAATGTATTGTATTAGATAAACAAATAAATATATGTCATTAACATTCATAAAGGAGTTTATAAAAGCAACCTAATCATCTACAAAATTAAAATGATTAATTATTGCATTGATCACATATTAAATTTCCACAATCAAAGCTTATGCTCTGCTCGTGCCACCTTTTATTATTATTTATTACTATTTTTAGTTATTTATTTATTTTAATCCAGACTTCGGTAGGCGAATCTTCTTCAAATTTTTCACTGTACAAGGGACAGTAATATTAATCTTAGCAGTCTTTACATTTTAGTCTTATTCTTTATATTCTTAGCTTTGTTCTTACCAATTACAGTATTTTTGTTATCAGTCTTAGTAGTTTCTTGATTAAAATGTAAACGTGGATTTTCTTCCCTATTTTATCCTCTTGTTCTTTTCTCGTCTGCTCTAATTCTCTTTTATAAGGAATGGTAAGGACTATCAGTAGCAATTATGGATATCAATAATATAATTTGGCCGAATTGAGTTAGTTATCCGTCAGGATACATCTGTTAGCATCTTTTCTTTTATAGTTTCACGACATTTTTGATCCGAGCCATGTACTTCTTCCTGAAATAAAGTAATGGGTCATACACAATCACACGCTTTTTTATTGTCTCGCAAAAGGTGAGAAAAGTAGAGTACACTCCTCGGGGATAAAGCTGTTTTCGTCTTGGGCGCGCTTGAACCCCTCACTGCGCTCAGGACTCTTCTTAATTCCCTCGCTTCGCTCGGGAATTAACTCGTAACACCCTCGCTGCGCTCGGGAGTTAAATCTGGAGTCCTTCGTTACGTTCAGGATTCAATATCGCGCCCGTTTCATAAAACTGTGCTTTATCCCCTCGGTGTATAATCTACTATTACTTACCGCTGTAGGCAAAATGGCGCGTCTGCGGCCGGAGACACACGAGCGTCGCTAACAGGTTAGCAGCGTCTGAACAGCCACCGAGGGGAGGGGAGCGCGTTCCTTTAATTTATTTAGTTTTCGAAATAATACGTTTGCGCACACTTACCTACTGCGCACACTTGGACTATATGAATTTATAGGTAAGCTACTACCAACCTTGATTGGGATGCACCTGTCGTTTGGTCAAGTTTAGTTACATACACAGATTTTTGTTTTGCGGACAACCATAGGGCAGACCTTTTTTTTGGCCGAGTAACGTTTGGTATTACATAATTTCGTTAGGTAGGTACGTACGCTTATTATTTGTTTCGCCGAGTAGTCGGTAGGAAGAAAAGCGATACGCAGAGTTACCTACGTTTAGTCAATGATATTTCATACCGTAAAACGGGGCTATTTGGGAATCACGAGGTTATTTGGAACTAAGTAAGTATAAGCTTTTAGTTGATATATTTTTTGTCATGGCAATAATAGAACTAAAAACTTAGCCTGAAAACAAATTTTAAAGTTCTATTATGATAAAAAATATACCAACTAAAAGCTTATGATTACTTAGTTCCAAATAGCCCCGTGATTCCCAAATAGCCCCATTTTACGGTACTAAGATACGTCATTTGCGCGCAAAAAACTATCTCAGAAAACAACATGATGTATGAAGTAACTCTCTACTTATATAAAGTTATTTGGTGCTGCCTTTGATGATTTGATGATTTATTCGCCTGTATCTCAGGAACTATGTAATTAAGTCTACTTAGTCGTGATAGTTTTCCTTTTAAATTCGTTATATGAGCTTTCATTTCAGATATTTTTCAGATTTTTAGTATTTGTAGTTTCGGCTGCAGGTGGGGGGGGGGGGGGGGGGAACACTTGACTCTAACAAGAATTAGCGCTTTAAAGCTTAATATTTCATAAACGGATCCCTTAATCGAAAAGCTGTTTCGGCAAACCCGCAATATTGCCGCTCGGGCGTCAGGGTAGTACAAACTGGTTTTTCAATTTCAAAGTCCTCCTTTTCGACTTTTGATAATGCCGCTTTCGCGCAAGACGTCCTTTGACTAGGTACTTACCTATTATTGGCGGCCTTCCTTTGAGCATTGACAGCTTGCGGCGCGCGACATTCCACAAAGACACAGATACATATACACACATACGCATACAGATATATATGCACGTTTAACTTGTAAGATCCCTCTTTTTTGTCAGGGTTTTTTAAAATAGAGTATAGGTATTTAATTTTAAATAAATTAAGTACTTACTTACTTACGTGTGGGTGTTGAATCCTGTATCAGGGCGAGGTAAAGGGCCTCGGCGTGAGGCTGGCTCGTCGACGATGGGGCGTCGTCGAAATGAAAGCACCACGTTTCTTATAAATGGATGTACGGTAAAACCCCGTGACTTCGCCAGGGATACCTATCATCGCCTGTTTTTATAAAGGTTGAAATCCCCGCCTAGTTTTTAGGGCAGGTTCCACACAAAACTACTAAGTAGAGATAGATAGATAGATCTTTGTTTAGTGGCATAAGTATGTCATTTGTGTTGCCACTATGAATTCGCCAATGTCAGGTTTAAGGAAGGCACACGTTTTAACGAAGAACCATTTTGAATAGGGCAATAAAATAAGTAAGTACAAAGAATGTTTCGGTTTCATATATTTACAACAAATACTTACATGTAACTATAACTTAATTCTATATTTATGAATGAAACTAACTAAATGTTTAATGAGAGGACTATTTACAAGAGTTAATAAGTTTTTCATATTTATAGGACGAGGAAATTCCAAAGGGATTAAGTCGTAAAGAGAGCATGGAACTACTAAGTAGAAAGTGTTTTTTATGCATGCCAATATTCTCGCATCAATTGTGTGTGGCTAACTTAATGCCGTTTACGATCAGTGCCGTTTTTTCGTGGAACGTGGAAGAGACAGCACGTGTTTATTTTAAACTTGGCGAAACTTTGCTATAAATAGTGCTAAACAAGAGATAAAGGTAAGCTTTTTCTTGTATTACGAGTATAATCTACAACTAATGCTCTTTCCTTTGGTACCTACATATTACTATTTTGTACTTAAGTTATGTTTATACGTCGCAATCGATTAAAATGTAATAAAGGGTATGTTCCTGCCATTTTGTAGCTACACTTCGCCTGCCCCTAGGGTTGTCAATCCAAGTGTATGATATATTTGAAATTTCTTACTTAGTAGTAAGGGTGTAAGTATAAATTATATTATAAATATACATGTGTATGTACATATATAGAATGTAATGTATAGAGCCAGGGTAGAATATACGACACCAGATATAGGTACGTAGAGCCATATGTAGAGTCGAATATGTAGAGTAAAGCCGTAACATAATTGTTACAGGATTTCAGCGTTAGAAATAATGGATTCAACAAAGAAACCGGCATTATTCCTCCATACATTTAACAATGATTTATAGACGGCTGTGGTGATTCTTGAGGCTGAGATGGTTTGTTACTACTCAATTTTTATTGTGACTAATCTAATCTGATTGTGAGTTAGTATAAGATAAAAATAGATAATTTAATATACTTAATACAATTTCATTATTTTAAAACAAGTATTTATATTAGTCCATTACCCTTTTTTGCTGTCGATTAAGTTAACGTGATATTTGACAACCCTATCGAAAATACAGTAGGGTCAGGTGGTAAACAATGAACCGGTGGTACACAACGAACCAGCGCTTTATTTTAAAAACGCGACGTTACCAAACCGTGCCGCGACAAAAAATCTACTTTAATTTGGTGGCGCCACTCGCCCCCCAGTCGGCGTCCAGCCAGCGTCAAAACCGCACGTGTGACAAGGTGTTTTGTGATTTTCGGCACAAAAACAAGGAAAAAAATAAGTGTTTTGACGTTTTATTTTACTTATATGTTGTCAATTTTAGAACATTCCGTTTTTTTAGCTGTCTTGAGTAACTTCTTGGCTATCGTTTAGAAATACTGTGACGTCTCCATCTTGTGTCGTATTTTTGTAAACTAACCTAAAACAACGAAAGGTGTAGATGGTACACAGTGTCTCACGAGGATAGGGTACACATTGACCCAGCGGAATGTGTTACAGCTATTGGTACACAATTTAAGTTTTACTGATATATGTTAAAGAATTAGATATATGATTATAGTTAAAAATTTTGATGTTATGATACTAAATTAGAACTATGTTGCAATAATAGGCTAAGTAAAGTTTTTGGAAGATATGTATATTATATTTTTTATCGATAGTCATCATCCTAAAGATCAAGAAATTGCGGCTCTTTTATTTTTATTTCCTCTAATATTTTAGAAATATTTTTTTTAGTTATGAAGTTGACATTTGTACACTTCAATGACTGACTAGCTTGTTGCCTTCGTACTTAATGAAAAAGAAAAAAAACACTTCTATATCTGTCATTGTCAAATCAAATCAAAGTAAACAAACGATTCAATACAACGGCTATTTTCTGTTGGCTTGTGTTTCATGTGATCAGTGTTTTTAGAAATATTTTTAACGATCTCAGAACGAACTCTGGACTTTCGTTTTGCCGCTTTGCTTTAAGACCTTTGCACGATATTTGGTCTAAGATTTATTTTCGAACCCTTTGGCACTTCTTCTTGGACACCGATTTCTTCCTTTTTCGACGACTCTTGCCCTGCTTTTTGATAGCCACGAGAGCACTTTTGAATTGTACAATCCACGCAATGAATTCAGGCAATCCCACACGGACTGTGGAAATGGAGTATTACAAAGATTTACTTGAATTTACTTATTTGAATTAAACCGTTTGTTTACTTTGATTTGATTTGACGTTGACAGATATAGAAGTGACAGTTTTTTTTTCTATTTCATTAAATACGAAGGCAACAAGCTTGTCGGTCATTGAAGTGTACAAATGTCAACTTCATAACTAAAAAAAAGATTTCTAAAATATTAGACGAAATAAAAGTAAAAGAGCCGCAGTTCTATGATCTTAAGGATGACGACTATCGAAAAAAAATATAATTTACATCTCTTCCAAAAACTTGACTTACCCAATTGAAGGCATAATATTGTGGTTTAAGACAAATATTTAGATTTTTATATTACGTTACGCTGGTTTGCGACTATTAATTAAAATAAATATATAACCTTTTCTCAAAATAAATATATTGTTTTATTAATCAGCTTAATATTTTCCGAAATCAGTTCACATAGAGTCCGCTAATTTAAGTTTAATCTATGCAATGGTTCACTGTGTACTCGGTAGGTTCATTGTATGCCTACCCCCGGATCATTGTGTACTTATTGTTGGACACAATGAACCATTTCTCATGTTTTAAAAAAGTAAAAAAATCTCTACTTCTATTCAATTTTATGATAAGATTTGAATGCAAAATTAAAGCCAAATAAATAATGAATCGCCGAGCAAAAAAATATTTTTAATACTTTCGCATAGGAATAAATTATGGAATTTCAAACTTTTTGTGGTTCATTGTTGGCCACCTCACCCTAAATGTATGAAACTAGATTCAGATCGTTACCTGTCTTCGCCTACCATTGTTTTTTTTTTCAATATGACTATTAGGGAATAGTTAAGGTTCACAATAGAAAAACACGTTAAAAATTAAATTAAGAGAGCTGGCGGCAAATTCAAATTTTGTCTATAATTGACGCTCCAGGGGGCCTAATATTGCGTGCCGTTTATCGCGTGATAAATTTTGGATAAGGCACCCGTCACCTTCGGACAGGTAAATAAGTAACGTGTCAAAAAGTGACGGATGCTTTATCCACAGTTGACACGCGATGTAGACGCAGCCATACTAGGTCCGCAGCAGTATGTAGGCAAAGACATTTTGCCTATACTTCGCCTACCACCTTTGAAGCCCAATTGACAACTACAACGTTTTTTCACATTTGTTTTTGAAACCTTAAATATAATCTACATTGAAAATTAGGTAAATACGTATTTTTTATTTTTTTTAAGTAGTACCTGTTCTCAGTTTCTACTACATATTATGTTTAGTACCGTCGAGTTTCGTATCTTCGCCTGTGCTACCTTATTTCGCCTAGTTTGACTTAAGTTGCCATTAACAAAATGTTTCTAGTGTAAACCTAACATAAAAGTGCTAAATACAAAGTATTTTTTATGGGTTGCAACATTCTTCAAACAATCTGCGGCTAACTTCACACAGTTCACGTTCAGTGAGGTTTTTTCGCGACACCGACCACATGTTTTTTCAAACCAGTGTTTTAACTTTGCTTTTAAACGGTGATACAGACCAGGTAAGGTTAAATTTTTTACATGATTATATGCTATAACTATTTCTTTTTCATATGAAACCATTATTTAATGCCTAGCTTACGCTTAGAAGTCACAATTGGATAAAACTTTGGTGAGGGTACTTGGCGTTCATCTTGTTGCCAAAGTTCGCCTACCCCTAGGGTTGTCAAATTTGTTGTACGACATTTATTGGTAAATGATATTACTTGTTTCCAAATTTAAATATTTTCTTGTGTTTGGTTTTTCGGAAATGACTTTAATGATTTGGAGGAAAATTAATAAGTAGATTAAGCTATGTGTAAAGATATGTGTAGATTTAATTCAATTATGATAATATACTGAATAAAAATACATTAGTTTTTTTTTTGTTAAATATAAACTATTTTGTTAAAAATATTTTGTTTTTTACTTATAAACCATTACTCCCCTTTATTTGGCATGTTGGTTAATTTTTGGCAGCCCTAGCTTCATTATAGAAAATGTATGAAAACAACTTCAGAGTGTTACCAAACTTCGCCTACTACACATTTTTTTTTAAATATGCCTAGTGGTGTAGTCAAGGTTCATAGTAAGTATATTAATACATTCCAAGGAGATACGACTTAACATGTGTAAGTCACAGAAAAGTTTATTATTAGCGGTAAAACATGCCATAGGCGAAGATAGGGAAAAATACCCATACTTCGCCTATTGCCTTTGGGGCCATTTATTACCAAGTTAACCAAGGAAATTAAAAGCTTTAGTGGTATATACTGATAGTCAGGAGCACTAAAAAACGTTTTTTTGCCAAAACGGACAGAAATACTTTCAAATTTGAAAGATAATAAGTGTCAAAATCCAGGCGTAGATACGAAACTCGACGGTAATATGTGTCTTAATTGGTTTTCCTAAAAATATAGCCAAAAATAATACACATTATAGGATACAAGGAGTTTTTGTTGGAGATTAAAATTATAATACTCGTACCTATTATACGTCTTCAATTACTTAAAAAACGAATTAAACTCAACAAGTTTAGTCGACTTTTTATTACCAGTACCTAGTGTTAGGTAACCTACTTACGTTCGTCTCTTACTTAATATCCATAAATAATAAATGATATTAGTAAAATAATACTACGTCCGTTACTAAACCAAACTGTCCGATAAATTAAAGTTTTTGACGAACATGTTAGCAAAGTATTTATCGAAAGTAGGTATTCACCTATTCTCACGCTTATTAGGTATGTAATTTTATTTGGCCTTTTAAGTATACTGTCCGATACTATCGCATGATGTCCGATAGTATACTTCTTTTTTATAAAATAATAATTGATAAAGTTATTCTACCTAATTTTTACCAAAACGGTATAACAAATGAACTTCAATGTGCACGATTATTACTTAAAATGATTTTAATGTCTCCAATTTCAAGACTTATTTGTTAAAACTAAAATGTGTCCGATACTATCTTCCCCTACCTATGACGAAAATGCAAATTAAATGCTTTAAAAACCAATCAATAACCATTTTACCCTTAAACGAGCAATTCTTGGTTATCGGTAATTCGACGCACCTATTCCGTAGTTGTTAGGCATTGTTGGAGAGCTAAGAAAACGGTTATGTTTTTAAAATAATCTGCAAGCCAAGTTTCATAACGTTTTTTTTGTTTTTAAGGCATTTTAATGGAAAAAAAATCTCGAAAAAATTTGGACCGAGAATTGTTGTTTTAGTATTGATAAATAACCTGTGTTTATTCCTTTTTATACATCTGAAGAAAAAAATAGATTTGAGTTGATCCTTTTATTTTATAATTTTTTGATGTTGCATTTTAACTGATTTTGAAAAAAAGCTTAAAAACAACAACTCAAAAATTGTTCACTTTTGCATAATGCATATGGGGGTAAAATTATCGCAAATAGTCACCCCTATCACCTCCTAACGGGAATACGTCGAATTACCAATAACCCTGTATACCTACATACGAGTAAACACATACATAGGCTGCTACGAAAGTTTTTAGCTGTATAAAAACTAACAACATTTACTTTTAAAAGTGTATGGCAAATTAAGCGAAATTTAGCTATTAACCTCTTTGTAAAATGAAATTCGATACTACCTACCCGCTCACAACTTTTTTTTTTTTTTATTAAAAAGTCAGTCCAGTTTTGTTTCTTGCAATGGAGCTGTCGCGAGAATCGTTTCGTGCTATGATATTCTACGACTACAAAAGGAACTTAACCTTTAAGGAATCTAGTAAAAATTTAAACGACGCATCTGGGGAGTCTGCTCCATCGTTAGCCACAATCCCATATTGGTACCGCGAGTTTAAGCGGGGTCGGGAGTGCCTCAAAGATGAGTCGAGCCCGGGACGGCCGTCGACGGCTGTAACGCCAGAAAACGTGATCAAAGCCGAGTGGTTGATTAAAGAACACAGAAATATTACCCATCGGGAAATAGAGCATGAACTTGGTATTGGATCACCCGCAGTTTCAAGCATTTTACATGATCATCTTGGCGTCAGGAAGGTCGCTTCGCGTTGGATACCGCATTTGCTGACCGAAGAGCAAAAAACCCGGCGAGTAGATTGGTGCCAGTTTATGCTCAAACAATTCGACGGAGGCAATTCCCAACAGGTTTCTAATATCCTTACTACTGATGAGTCCTGGATATACTGCTATGACCCTCTAACAAAGCAACAATCTATGCAATGGGTGTTTGAGGAAGACGGGCCGCCATTAAAAATTGTTCGTGGCCGTAGTGTGAACAAAAAAATGATCGCCGTTTTCTTTCGCCGCGGGGGGCCAGTAGCTGTAGTTCCACTCGAAGATCGAAGAGCAGTTACTAGCCAGTGGTACACAGAGGTCTGTTTACCCCAGGCATTTGACAGACTTGGTGAGGATCGTCCAAAGAGCGGCACTCATGGAATTCTTTTTCACCAAGATAATGCACCTGCACACACCGCGGCAATAACAATGGATTTTTTGACCAGTAAAGGTGTTCAGCTGGTGTCGCATCCACCCTACAGTCCTAACCTGGCCCCGTGCGACTATTTTTTGTTCCCCACTATATGGAAAATGATGCGTGGCCGGACTTATATGGACTCGAACGAGGCAGTACTAGAATTTGAGCGACTTTTGTTTGACCTTCCGCAGTAAGCATTTTTTAAATGTTTTGAGGATTGGTTTTATAGAATGAGGCGATGTATTGAACTTGGAGGAGTATATTTTGAAAAATATTAAAGAAATTTGTAAAAAAAAATGGTTTTTAATTAACTAAAAATATTCATAGCAACCCTCGTATAGGTACTACTTATATATTATTATGTATAATCTGAATCTCGGAAACGGCTCCAGCGATTTTCATGAAATTTAGTATGCAGGGCTTATTCCCAATTCAACAGATTTCCATTACAGATTCCCAGTTCTACAGATTCCCAGTTCTACAGATTCCCAGTTTTACAGATTCCTAGTCCTACAGATTCCCACCTCTACAGATTCTTAATTATACAGATTCCCACCTCTACAGATTCTTAATTATACAGATTCCCAACTCTACAAATTCTAACTGAACATACAGATAGATACACACGTAAAGCAAATAATAATTTTCACTGAGCTGTAGGTAGGTTAGGTTCGTATTTATGTCTTTCAGAAGGTACGGTACCGTCACGTACCGTCTTGTGCAGGTGATGACCGGGCATGGTTGCTTCGATCATTACCTGCACAAGATTAGGAGAGAGCCTAGTCCGGTTTGCCATCGGTGCGGCGACCCGGACGACACGGCCCAGCACACCCTAGGTGTTCTCGAAGTGGGATCCGGAGCGCCGCACTCTGGTTGCGGACACGGGGCTCTCCGATCTCTCACTGCACAGCGTGGTGTCGGCCATGCTGAGCAGTGAGAGATCGTGGTTGGCGGTCGTCTCCTTCTGCGAGAGCATCATCTCGCAGAAGGAGACGGCGGAGCGGGAGCGCGAGGCGGAGGTGGATGCGCACCTGCTCCGGCGTAGACGTGTGGGGCGAAGGCGGAGGCAGTTTGCTGCCAGCCTGAACCCCTAGTAGGACCGTGGGGTTAGGGTCCCACAACATGGTTCTACACGTCTGGGGGAGGGTTCGGAGTGTTAACCGAACCCTCCCTCCTTTGGCGCAGGTGCCCCAGCAATAGGCTGGGGCGGCTGGGGGGCACCCAGTGGTGGCATAGTCATCAGCCCACGGTGCCCCCGCTAACAGCATTTGGAGGTTAACACCGGAGAGGTTTTAGACGGTAGGCTTCCACCTCAGCTCCTTAGCTGAGGTGGTTGAGAGTCCGTCATACCCCCCCCATTAGGCTACCCTAGCCGGGGGGGACGATGAGTAAATGCATTTCCTCTACGTTAAAAAAAAAGTTCGTATTTATGTGAGGCCCGGAGGGCCTCCGCGAGGAGATCCAGAGGAGACACTCTATGGATGTAAAATGAGCTAAGTACTACTAAGACCGAACAATTAGGAACGATTGACTAGGCCTAGGCCTTCTGTATAAATGGGAATCTACTCGTATACAGGGTGTCCAGTAAATAATGGATAACCTTCTACCTATCTATGGGGCACCTCAGGCTGGTCCCGAAAAAGGACTTACAGGTTTAGTAAAAGTTGCATGGTTTTCGAGATAATCGAACTTTTCTATTTTCTTAATAATTAGCACCTTGCTTCACTGTAATGACCGCCAAGGCCACAAATAAAGAGATTTTGTCGTTCTGTTTGCTGTTAAATATTCTTTAATAGTGATGCTAACGGATGTGTCTTAGAGCATTATGGTAGCGACACTAATTTCTTGTTAAACATATCTTAATTTATAACATCACATTTTGCTTTAAAGTTTGCAACAACTTTGACTGCTTGTGGTGAAAAAAAAATGTATGAAGACCAGAGTGGCCAATATGTTGAAAAATAGTGTATCTAATACTGATTCTAAACTGGTATCATGGTGTTTACTTCTTTACAGATAAAGTTATTGCTGTTAGTATTCACTAAGAGCGAATTTTACCAAAACACCAAGTTATCGATAAGTAACTCTTTACTTGATTGGGTTAGTCATATCATAAAAAACGCTTCTCTTATGAAAACCAACGTCTAATTACCGCAAAATAATGAATCACAGAATACTTGAAACCTACATCAACAATAATATTTTAAAATAAAAACCAGAATCTGTTTATTAAAAACAATACTGTTTAGTTACTATAACAAGTGTCCAATCAAGAAAGAGTTGAGAAACTTGGTGTTTTGGTAAATAAAACGTGTCAAGGACATGTTTGTTTAGTGACAGCAAGTGAAAATCAGATATAACGAATGTGAAATGCGACTACTTATTTGGTACTTACATTTATTCAACTTTTAATGCAATTCTTTTATTAGTTTTAAATAATATTTAGGCTGTTAACTAAGTACACAAGTACAAAATTACAATCTCTCCTTTCTCTGCTGAGTAATACATACTTTTTTACAATTTTATTACCTAACTAGCGACCCGCCCTCGCTTCGCTTCGGTTTGCCAGTTTTCTGTAACACCCGTACATAAAACAGAGTTTATTATACATAAAAACCTTCCTCTTGAATCACTCTATCTATTTAAAAAAACCGCATCAAAATCCGTTGCGTAGTTTTAAAGATCTAAGCATACATAGGGACAGACAGCGGGAAGCGACTTTGTTTTATACTATGTAGTGATGTGTGTTTGGCTATGAATTTTTTATCCGTTTTGATGTTTTCTTTTGACATCTATCAAGTACAGTTTTGATTCCACTAAGAACCATATTTTGGGTAACTATTTGGATTTTGTTTGCGACGACGACCTAGTTAGCTTTGCCCTGGACTTCGAAAAGGATATAACGACATGCCTAGGCATCAATACGAACCCCGTGAGTATGCTAATATGCATTATATTTATGGAGAATGCAAAGGCAATGCCAATGCAGCTGCTGCATTGTACGCAAGCAGATATCCGAATACTCGTCATCCCGATTACCGAGTTTTTGTAAGAGTCCACAATGCTTTTTGTGAAGGGAGAATGCCTGGTCAAAGTGTGGGTGGTAATGGCGAAGGCAGACCTCGAGATACGAGCATTGAGGAACTTGTGCTCTCTGAACTGGAAACAGATCGCTCAACTTCTACACGAGCTATATCAAGAAGTTCAGGCATTACAAAGTCGACCGTTCACAACATTTTAAAAAGACACCAACAATACCCATTCCATATCACAAGGGTGCAAACTCTGGAGCCTAGGGACTATGCTCCTAGAGTAGAATTTTGTCGTATCATGTTAAGAAAAATGGAAGAAGATCCAATGTTTTTCGATAAAATTCTGTGGAGTGACGAATCTACCTGCCAAAGAGATGGTTTCTTCAACATGCATAACTACCATAGCTGGCAATTAAAAGGAGAGAATCCACATTTAATGCGAGAGGATCACTCCCAATATCAATTTAAAATTAATTTGTGGTCGGGGATCTTAAACGGGAAAATAATTGGTCCTTTTGAGCTATCCCAGACTTTGAATGGAGCCAGATATTTGGAGTTCCTTGAAAACGAACTTCCCATTTTATTGGAAGATGTGCCCTTAAACGTAAGAACTACGATGTGGCTGCAAAATGATGGTTGCCCTGCTCATTTCGCGGTTCAAGTTCGAAATTACCAAATGAAACTTTTCCTAATAGATGGATCGGCCGTGCGGGTCCTATAGCATGGGCTCCACGCTCTCCGGACCTGAACCCGATGGATTTTTTTTTTGGGGTTGCTTAAAAGAAAAAGTTTACTCCAAACCAATTAACTCTGTGCAAGAACTGCGTCAAAATATTCAAACGGCTGTTCAAGAAATTACCGAACGACAGTACACCCGAATGTTAAAAAGAAATTTTATTAAAAGGTGCAGAGCTTGTATCAGAGTTGAGGGAAGGCAGTTCGAACACTTGTTATAGTACCTAAACAGTATTGTTTTTAATAAACAGATTCGGTTTTTATTTACAAAATATTATTGTTGATGTAGGTTTCAAGTATTCTGTGATTCATTATTTTGCAGTAATTAGACGTTGGTTTTCATAAGAGAAGCGTTTTTTATGATATGACTAACCCAATCAAGTAAAGAGTTACTTATCGATAACTTGGTGTTTTGGTAAAATTCGCTCTTAGTGAATACTAATAGCAATAACTTTATCTGTAAAGACGTAAACACCATGTGTTATACCAGTTTAGAATCAGTATTAGATACACTATTTTTCAACATATTGGCCACTCTGGTCTTCATACATTTTTTTTTTACCATAAGCAGTCAAAGTTGTTGCAAACTTTAAAACAAAATGTGATGTTATAAATTAAGATATGTTTAACAAGAAAGTAGTGTCGCTACCATAATGCTCTAAGACACATCCGTTAGCATCACTATTAAAGAATATTTAACAGCAAACAGAACGACAAAATCTCTTTATTTGTGACCTTGGCGGTCATTACAGTGAAGCAATAGGTGCTAATTATTAAGAAAATAGAAAAGTTCGATTATCTCGAAAACCATGCAACTTTTACTAAACCTGTAAGTCCTTTTTAGGGACCAGCCTGAGGTGCCCCATGGATGGGTAGAAGGTTATCCATTATTTACTGGACACCCTGTAGACATGGGATTCTGTTGAGTCAAAAATCTGTAGAAATGAGAATCTGTAGATATGGTAAAAATCCCTTTTTAGGGTTCCGTAGTCAAACTAGGAACCCTTATAGTTTCGCCATGTCCGTCCGTCCGTCCGCAGTCTAGCTCAGAGACTCATAGTACTAGAAAGCTGTAATTTGGCATGAATATACATATTAGTCACGCCAACAAGTGGTAAAATAAAATTTTGAAAAATATTTTTTTTTTAATGCACCTCCCCTACACGTAACGTGGGGATGCTTTTTTTTTCTTGTCTACCCCATAGTAATTTTCGATTAAGGGATCCGTTTATGAAATATTAAGCTTTAAAGCGCTATTTTTTGTTTCAAGTGTCCCCCCCCCCTACAGCCAAAACTACAAATACTAAAAATATGAAAAATATCTTCAACGAAAGCGCATATAACGAATTTTAAAGGAAAACTATCACGGCTAAATAGACATGATTAGTTCCTGAGATACAGGCGACTAAAGTGTTTATACCTATCAAAATCGCCTATGATAACTTTGATAGAAAAATTGTTAACGGGGCCTGCACGCGCGGGGGGAATCGAACTGTCCAAGTAACAAATCGAGCGACCGCCGCGCTCATAAGCGCGAGCGCCTAGATGCTGTTCGGACGTGCCCCGGAATGCTACCTACAAGTTTGCGATATGCGATCTGAAAGTTTACAAATTTTCGATTAGATTATTGATTTGAGTTGAGTATCGTTTGGAAAACTTAAAATTCTATTTACTGGACCTTGTTTTTTTTTCAATTTCTATTAATTACTATATGAAAGATTAAACTTTTATTGTAATTTAAAGTCGGTTTGAAGCAGTTTAGATACCTAACTACCTACATAGGTATACTGATCTCACACTTAAAAGCTTGGCTCTTGTTTGAGATATTATATACGAATTTATAAGAAAAAGAATCATTACTAAGTACCTAGACTTAATTAGTTCCTGAGATACAGGCGACAAACGGGTTTATACCTACTAAAAATCATCTAAGACAGCGCCAAATAACTTTAAATAGAAAATTGGTTCATACATACATGTTGATTTTTGAGATAGTTTTTTGTGTTTGTCGTTACGGCTTCGGAACCCTACACTGAACATGGTCCGACATGCTCTTGCCCGGTTTTTATTAAGGAGCAGTAGGTAATAAAAAGTCCTTATAAGAAAAGCAAACTATAAAGCAACTGCGATTCCTCTGGTGTTGCGGGTGTTATGGTCGCGATGATCACTTACCACCAGGGTGACTCACTTACTCGTCTGCCTCCTTTTTCAAAAAAATAAAACAGAAATACCCATTGAGAGAGATCAAAATAATGTTTTAAAACGTGACACTCGAACTATAGGTAATCATCTCATATCAATTATGGCCTGTTGTAGTCTTATAAACAATGTACTTTTCACTTCTCATGCTCTTAAAATGTTACTTTAGTCTTTGCACATCGGCACTAAAACTCTTTATTAATCTCTAGGGACTAAAGTAATATTTTTTTAATTTATTTTGTAATCTCCTAAACGGTAACCTATCACAAACGCGAAATTTTTTTGACCGAATTTCATTTGACCGAAAGCGTTTCGTTTTTTATCGTTTCTCCGATGGCACGATTCGTCAATTTCTTATTTCACCATTTGACTTTAAGTAAATCGTTCGTTAGTCCAAGCAACTTTTCTCCTTGTAGTCACGTGCCCTATGTATTGTTACGTATTTTATTTCAAAGCCCATTTTTCATTACACCAATGCTACAACTAGCCTGTGGATCGTTTTGTATTTTGTTTCTTAACCCATTTTTCACTTCATCAATGTTACATATAGATTTCGCTACGTTACGTCAAATATTCATTTCGGCCAAAAAATATTGCTTGTAATTAGTTTCAACTATCTACAAAATGCAACGAGCAAGACGAGTCAGGGCAGAACCGACTCAGATAGGTTAGGTTAGAAGGCCAAGGCGGGAGCTTTGCTCCCGCCTTGGCTTTCGAGGTTATTTTTTTTCTGCCCCGAAAAACTTGCTTGTAATTTATCCAGACAATGCAAAGATCAAGACTAATCAGGGTAAATAACATAGTCGATTTAAAAATAGGTAAACTATGAATAAACCGAGCCGTAATATTGGGCAAAGGATACTAAGGTAAAATCAGAAATAGGAAAAAGACAAATAGACAGCATTACATTGGACAACTGTTGATACGCCGAAACCAGTAATGAGGTATAGATAATTTGTCAAATCGTTAAAAAACCAAAACAAGTAATGAATAAATAAAACTATTCGAAATGATCATTCGGCCAAACGTAAAAAAACCCAAACCATAATTGACGAAAAGTATTTGTCGAACCAAAATTCGGTCAAACATTTTTCGAAGTTGTGATAGGTAACCCTCCTAAACAGCCAATCACGTTGTTTGTGAATGGAGGATTATCGCCATTTTCAGTGATTGTGTATGGACCATTTTTTGAGCGTGGAAGTAACCTCAAAATGACAAGTGTGCAAAAATATAAAAAATAACGATTTAATTTTGTGACACACGATTAATGATTACGAACATGAATCTATTTAATGACATTAAGGACAATTCATTTTATTATGCATGGTCCAAATAGTTATGAAATAGTTTTCGAGTTTGAATCTGTTGGCTAAATATGCAAGCATTTAAAGCGTCACTTTACAACAAAAAAAACCTCGGAACAATTTAGTAAGAAACTTAAGTTATAATAATAATCAATAATGTAATTCTGTATATATGTAGAACGTCGTTTTTTTCCTCGCATTCAAAGTGAAAAGTAGAGTGTTAACCGCGAGACTAAACAACCATAATGACACTCGAACTATAGCCATCCGCGCTCCGCTTGGGTGGCTATACATCTCGTGTCATTATGGTTTGTTTATAGTCCCTTGTTGAACAATCTACTATTAAAAAATATAAAATATAACCCGATAAAATTCCATTATTTCGTGACCACAAACCAAACCGACCCAGGAGTGATAGTGCACACGAGCGGTGTCCGTTGTCCGCGCCTTCCCCAATTGTCTGCGGTTGTCCGCAGTGGACGTTAGGTGCGGACAGCTGAGATTTTTTATTTCAAGTTGATCGCACTCTTTTATTTGTCACAACTGTTTTTTTTAATGTAAGTAGATTTATTCGTGCTTACATATTATACCTAGATTCAGGAATATAAAAGTTATTTTTGTACTCAAAGTCGTAGTACGTACTAAAAAAAGTAGGCAAATTGTTCATAAAATAGAAACAAAGTAAAATAATCATTTATTGTTGTAACAGTATTTTTGAATCATTGAAAATTTTATTATCAGTAAAAAGCAATATCAACTTAAAACATCACCGTACAAGAATTAACAAAAAGCATTACCATCATTACCATGACCAGCACAACGGCTTTGTTGACCCATGAAGGAAGGATTGATGTTGGTTTTTAAAGGTAATATAAGCAAAAATACATAGGAACCATGTGATTATTTCCATATTTGTTGAGCAATATTTTTTTTTACTAAGTATATGATAGATTTTAGGTAAACGTTTGTTGGATACCTTCTCTTAGGGCTGATTTTTCAATCTCCAGATAACACTATCTGTCAGGTAAATTGTAGCTCTTTCCTTTTCTTTGTCATAAGAAAGATATGGACAGAGCTACAATTTACCTGACTGATTATGTTATCTGGAGATTGAAAAATCAGTTCTTAAATAAATGACTTTATATTTATTCCTAAAACTAGGTATAACATAAAGACGACTATGTCTACTTACATTAGAAACAATTTAACGCAGTTGTGTTCGGAGCAAGGGCTGCGGACCACTGCCGCCACTGGGAATGGTCCGAACCTCCACGACGCCATGTGTTGCTCTAATTTCATTGTCATTTGAAAAAGTTCTTGCCACAACGATTAATTTAAATTACAATTAATCTATAATGCAGTAAAATAACCTATAAATAGTCAAACATATTATATTAATATTCCAGTAATAAAAATAATAACATTACATGATACCTTCTATTCTATTCTATTTAAAAAGAACATTTCTTTTAATTAACTTTATTAAACATATTTAGCTCTGACACAATAACAGGCGTAATAAAATCCAATGAATATAAGAAATATAATATAGAACTCCAACATGCTTTTAAGATAGTATGTAAGTACAGTCACGAGATTTAATTTGGTACCCACAGGTCCAAAGTCAATCTGACATTCTACAACAATATGGTTGAGTTTCCTAACGCCCACTTGCGTGGACCAGAGTTAGCGTCTTAACCCGAGGTTAGGCGGCAAACCACGTACAAAAGTAGACGCTTAACTCTGGGTTAAGAGCTAACTCTGGTCTGCGCAAGTCCGCCTTAAAGTTACAAATGGCATGACATCTCTAATGACATTGACGACCTCAAGCATATTTTTCTTGAAATGGGTCCCAAATTAACGCTCGTGACCGTACCTACAATATAATAAATTTACAGTTTTCATCATTTGAACCATCCCTGCCGGAGGAAAGATGTCGTGTTTCCTGGAAACCCCACCGTCGGTTTTGTAATTTTTTAAAGCACAACTCTGATGTACGCAATATGTACCTAATTTGTACACACAAAACAATGTACCTCAGTAGATCGAGAGCGCAAATTATATATTTGGGGTTACTGTAAGGCATCCCCCCAGCAACGCCAAAGATTAATTTTAGAATTGGTTATTTATTAGAACATTAAGCTGTTGTACCCAATATGTGCTGAATTAGTACACACTTTTTTTAATGTATACAAAAACAATTAGCTAAATAAAAAAAGTAAAGATAGATCCAGCGTATGATGAAGACGGTAAGAAGATTAATGGTTTTAGTTTATTTTTAGATTATAAAAAGCTATATAACCCTAACAAGAGATTTAACGAAAAACAAATACAAAATTGTAATTCTCATTACTTAAGGCCAACCCGTTACAATGTTTTCATCTACTTAAGTTTAGTATAAAATGTAGTTATGCTAATGAAAACACCGCGCGATGTTCATAACTAAATTAAAAAGGGGCCGGTTATCAATCCTCACTGATCGGTGGTGTCGAGACAGCTCACTCACGATGGATCACGTTGAGCGGTCAGTTTATCCACTAGTACCCTTACCATGAGTTACAATGACCGTACTCGCTAGCGAGTTGAATGCGCTGTCCCTTGCACTCTATATGAAAACTGCGAGGTCTGCGAAGACAGAGCTTCGGCTCGCTAGCGAGTACGTTTATTGTAACTCATGGTAAGGACACTGGTCAGCAGCACATGTGATCGGTACATGTGGCCGGTGCAATCAGAAGGGGCCAACCGGCGGCGGCGCTTTGCTATTCAAATTTGAGCGTAATAAGTATATTCTATTTCTATTTTCGTAGCAGTTGACATGACCACAGGGGCTCTATTCTTCTCGGTAATACGGGTTACTCTCAACATTCCTTTTTCGCCAAAGGACCATTTCAGCTAGATGACATAACAGTAAAATACTCAGTCAGCAAAGAGTCAATTTATTAGGGCGGCTCAGAATCAAAATGAGCAAGTAGCCAAACGTTGGCAAATATAAATGGTCAGTATGATTAAAATACCTAATTAGCCGAAAGTAAAATTACTCAATTGACATGAACAAAAAACGACTTAGTAGCAAAACGTTTGGAAATTAAAGTAGTCCTTAAAATAAGAATACCTAATTCGTCGAAAGTAAAATTTGTTGAATTTAATTATCAAGTGTCATATCACACGCCATTTTAAGATCCATACGTTTTGCTAACGGGCCATTTGGCGATCATATCTATTTAGTAATTAAGACATTTTGAGATAGGTACAAACGTTTCGCTATCGGGCCATTCAGCGTTTATGTCTATTAAGTAATAAAGACATTCTAACTACTAGGGTATTTTAAATTGTAACATTCTAAGATCCAGACGTTTTGCTAAAGAGACATTTAGCGTTCATGTCTATATAGCAACAAAGACATTACACAATCCAGACGTTTGAGCTACGAGTATATGTATTGTCATTTGGCAAAAGGGAATTTTGAGAGTAACCCGGTAAAGCAACAGTCTTACACATGTCATGGCACTGTCAACTTTACGATAACTCTCACGGCCGCCATCGTGACAATCAAGTAATCGTGATGATGGCGGCCGAGTTACAAACAATACGAGAATATGTCCATAGCAATATTGATTTTCCGCGTAGCATAGAGTAGAAGGGCGGAAGGCACGCTGGAGTCCCCAGCGACCCCGGACCCTCGCTGCCGGACGAGTACGGGCCATACCGAGCTAGTAGGTGATCATTACAGCCAGCTACTGGTAAATAACTTAACTACCTAGGCACGAGCCTTTCGTTTGCCCTATACACGCACCGGCAAGAATACTCGCCTACCCGTCTTTTGTTCATACAACTGTTTACAAATATAACTTCTTAAACCCGACAGTAGCTTCAAAAATTCCGGTGAGTGTACTAAATTTAAAATTACAAAACCAGTAATACCTATTTAATTACAAGATTATTATTAATATATTTCTAAAATAGTATCTAATGTAATGTGTATATATACAGGGTGTTTGGCAGTCGGGTGTAGGGGTTTTAAGGGATGATAGTAAGGGTCATTCTGAACATTTTTGACCACATTTACTATTATGCTAAGTTTCACGGTTTCCGAGATATTGATCATTTTAATAGGATTTTTTGTAATTTTTCCTTATGTCCGTGATACGAAAAACCCCTTAATTCAAGTATTAATTTAAAAAAAAAACAGTGTTTTCTTGCATGACTTGAATCACTATGAAATAAGGAAGTTTTAAAGCTACATGCCATTTTTTTTTCCTCACAACTCTTTGGGTAACCTCACAAAATTGGTTTTTCCATACTTGGTGAAAAACAAACGCGGGGTTCTCTTAGTATGGAGAAAGTAACTCTTGCGCGTTTACTCAAAAAGTTGTAAAGAAAAAAAAATGGCATGTAGCTTTAAAACTTCCTTATTTCATAGTGATTCAAGTCATGCAAGAAAACACTGTTTTTTTTTTAATTAATACTTGAATTAAGGGGTTTTTCGTATCACGGACATAAGGAAAAATGACAAAAAATCCTATTAAAATGATCAATATCTCGGAAACCGTGAAACTTAGCATAATAGTAAATGTGGTCAAAAATGTTCAGAATGACCCTTACTATCATCCCTTAAAACCCCTACACCCGACTGCCAAACACCCTGTATATTGGTTAAAGCGATCGTTAATGTTTGAACTGTTAATAAATATTTCGATTAAAGTCCACTAAATCTCCTTCGAGGTTTTTGACAGTTAAATGAACGCTTTATTGCCACAGGTTTTACAAACGGGCACAACTTTTTCTAGTAACCCATGGAATTGGCACATTTTTCCTTGCACTCGTTCAGTAACTCTTCCTTTGCCATTATGAGTAGTAATGTGGTCTGAAATCAATATTAGCAATAAAAACTTACATATAACCGACTTAAAAAAAGGGGTACTCAGTTAGTCGGTTTTTTTTAATGGATGTTCTCTGATTACTCGAAGGAGGCTGACCCGTTTAAAAAGTTCTTTATTGTTTGAAGAAAAGTGTGTGTATGTGCCAGAGAATTGTACCCCACACTTCTCTGGCGGTCCCATCAGCATCACGTCCGGATCATCTGATGGTGGAATACTGGAGAAAATGAGCGAACTCTTCAAGCATTATAGCCATTTGGGTATTTTTTTTATAGTTGCTCGTGCATGTTCTCTCGTAAAGCACCGTTTGGTGTACTGGAATGCATGATGAAGACCACAGATGGCCACTGAAACTACTCAATTCTAAGTAATTCACGGATTGCGAAACGAATACTTTATATGATTGCCAAGCAATTTAAGCTCCTCACATCACAATGCTCATGGTGAAGATCCTCATCTGACGGTGAAGTACCAGAGAACTCCTTAACAATTCACGTCCCTGCATTGGGAAAAGCAATAAATTGACCTGGGAAGTGTCCTTTCAAAGAAAAGGAATAATGTGGTCCAGTCGCTTTCAAGTAATCGGAAAAAATACATTAAAAACATCCCGACGAACTGAGAACCTTCTCTTTTTTTAAGTTGTTTAGTAATAAGTTTTGTTGCCAATATTGATTTCCGACATTATTTATGTGTTCTCATAATGGTTAAGAGTTATGGATCGTAATATTGTTGGTTTTTTTTTCTAGAAAAAAGTGTACCGAGACCAAATTGATTTCATTTTGTTGTAAATATAGTCACCTACTTTAAAGAGACGGTAAAAAAATTGCGGCAGCTATTGTCATGGTGTGCTCCGAGGAGCCCTGAAGGCCTCTGCAAGAGCTTCGTCGAAAAAATATCGTTATATATTTCAAAGGAGCATTTTTTTCATTTCCACAAACCAAACAGGTTTTGCCTAATTTGGGGCTCCGTAAAAAAAAGTTTTAAAACGGGTTCCGTCAGTAGAGAACCGCTGATCTACAGGGTTTTTTAGTTGGAAAAACTTGGCTTTGCCATAACTACTTCATCATATACCACACTGAAAAAAAAACGAACCAGCCTCATTTAGTGCAAGGCAACAACCCTTTAATTGCAACGATTTCCATCGACTATAGGTTAGCAGAGATTTAAGAGTAGGCTTTCGTGGAATCCATAGAAACTACTTGAGTGGGTCACCGGGGAGCGCCCGGCGGCACCCGCTCTGGCTGGCCGCGCTTAGTTTATCACTGCGACAGGCAGTCCTCTCGGCACAGATGCTGCGGCAATGTCGCTAGACTGGGTCTTCCCTTATGCAACAACCATTATAGAAGATATTCTCCAAGTTTATTCGGAGTTTGCTCTTTTTAACGTTGTCTATAATTTCCATATCGTTCCCGGTCGTTTTTTTTTTACTGTTATTACTCTTGATTTTCTTAGGAAGGGAAATGAGCTGAGATGATGCAAGCAATAAGAAAGTAAAAACCGGGCTAGAGCATGTCGGACCATGCTCAGTGTAGGGTTCGGAAAAGAGCGTATCTTCATGGCACTTACGTCTTTCTTTGAGAAGCGCAGTTTTTCGGCATAAACTCAAAAACAAAATACCCGATCATTTTTTTTTTTTTTTTTTTTTTTGTATGTTCTTTTGCAATACTGTCTTAGAGACATTCAGCAAATGGTCATGAAGGTGCGCATTGACTTGAAGGCTGACAGTCCAATGACGTGTGCCCTATATGTTGTTGTCCGTTATAGATCTCTGGGAGCTTTTCTTTTCAATCTTGAGAATTTCGAATTACTTTGCATCAACTGCATTGCAAGTATGTTTGGGTGATTATGTATTCTTCTCTTGTAGGATTTCATTGTGTGACTTATCTCTTCTATAACTGTTCTGATTTTTAGGTCATGGTGTAACTGTTTATTTGTAACAAACCAAGGAGCGTTAGTTATCATTCGGAGAATCTTTGACTGGAATCTTTGTAGTATCTCTATGTTTGAGGTTGATGCGGTTCCCCATAACTGAACACCATACGTCCATATAGGCTTTAGGATGGATTTGTACAAGAGCATTTTGTTTTCCAAGGACAGCTGGGACTTTCTCTCAAAGAGCCAATACATTTTTCTAAGTTGCATGCTTAGAGCTTTTCATCATAATCATTTTAAAAATAATTTTCGTTGAAAATATTTATTAAGCGTTACCTGTGTATTTTTTTATTGTTTTGGATATACAGTTACAAAGATAAAGGAGGAGGAGCAGATTTAAGCAACTTTCAGATCGATTATATCCAAAATATTTCCTTAATCAAAAAAATATGCCTAGAAACAGTAGGTATACTCGTATTTTATAAGAACTGTCGAAACATATGTCACACGCTGACGTTTGCTAAAAAAAACGAAGATTTCTTTTGTTATATTTAACTACCAATCTAATTGTAAGTAAAGTGGCTTATAAATACAAGACACCTACAAACTCCAAATTTCATTTATAGTTTTTTAGTCAAATGCCTGGGACATACGGACGTGACGAAAGTATAAAGGTTTTATTTTTGCCATTTTGGTTATGGAACCCTAAAAACGACCAGAAGCGATATTACTTGATAGTGGAGTAGAGGTTTGCGTCCAAAAGATCTGTAATCGGGTTTACGTAAAGGTTGATATATCTTATCTTACTAATATTATAATTGAGAAAGTTTGTATTTTTGGATGTTTATTAATCAATCACGGTTCGAACCACTAAATCGATCGCGGCTCGGTATGACCCTTGGCACACGTATAGGTTAGGTCTTGGAATACGACATAGGATAGTTTTTATCCCAGAAAATTGAACAGTTCCCGAGGGAGCAGCGGTGAACGATTTCTACGTGGACGGAGTCGCGGGCAAAGGCTATGATTCAATAACTCAGCGACGCATCACAAGTGGGGCTAGTTGGACTGACGACGTGCCGCAGTCGTTGTTGCACCGATATATGCGCCCGGAGGTAGTTAGCAGTTTGCAACTTCACTACCGCGTGACTGAAACATTCGGGATTTAAAAAGCATTGCTCCAACTTAAACTTCGCCTAGCTCGCCCCGAGAACTACACTTGTCAAGTCTTGAAGACTGCCCAAAAAGCATTAAAGGTTTAACAATGTTGGAAGACTTGGAAGACAACGAGGTGTTGATATTGAAATCAAGGGAAGGAATAGGTTATGCTCGAGATGGCGCTGGAGTGCATGTCCGGCGGGCACGGGACAAGCGTAAAACGTATTTTTATACATGTTAAATCAGAGTCTCGAAGAGAAAAGACCCGTTTTGAATTGGACCCACCACCACAAGTTGAGTGATTGTCAATTGCCTGTTTTTGAAGCGGGCCTTCTTTACGCATTTGCGGTCATGCTGAGATGCATTTAACTGACTGTCCAACTTTAGTCTGTCTGTTAACCGCCTTACTGTTTAACTGTAATCTGTCTCGCCAACCGCGCAGCATTTAAACGGACTGTCAAGTGAGTACAATAGTATTAAAAGTCGAAAGCTACGGATGAACGTCCCCAGTAACAAGCTGCCTGGCAATAAAATAAGGCAAACTACAAATATAATATCTCTCTTGTCTTATGACACGGTGACCGATGTTTTGACGTTACGTGAAATAAAGTGGGGGGCGCGAAACGCTGCAGCAGCAACGCTTGTTGCCGTCGCAACTGCTCGCAGCGCACAAGGCGTAACTATGAACTAAATAACTTTATGCATATTTATCGGAGAGGCAAGACGTAGTCTCATAATTCACCCAGTAGGTATAAATATAAAGGCGATTAGGTTTTACTAGCGTAATAACGTATTTCGTTTACTTTGAAGTTTCCAGGGCTCAAAGAGCTCAACAGAGGAGTGACTGGTCTCGCTAGAAACGTCAAAGTAAAGGAGGCGCGTCACGACGCGACGGCCTGGCTCATTGGTACTGGTGCGGCTGCGTAGAGGAGACCTTCTCGAGCTTCTCGAAGTGCTTGCGCGCGTTGCGGATGTTGATGAGCGTGGCCTCGGACGGGATGCGCGGGTCCGACATCTCCACCATCACGTACGTGTTGCTCGTGAACCCGTCGATGAACGCCGCGAACACGCTGTTGCGCACCTGACACACAACACCCACACACCTTTACTTAAGTTTGCACAATAAACTACGACGATACACACGTGTCTCGAGTTAACGATCAGAATTAGTTACAATTTTCGGGCGTTAAACGTCTGTCTAGTCTGATAAATCGGGCTATTACCAGTAGTCCGCACCCCGTAGTTCGCACTACGAACTAGTGGGATTTTTTTTCCCAAATAATAAAAATAAAAATTCCCAATAGTCCGCACTTCCGGCAAGTGGCGCACTGCGGACAGATGGGAAAATCAAAATCCCAGTAGTTCGCACTGTTTAATTCAACATAACTGTGTTCAATTTCATATGGTATTATAGGAGCAGGAATATAAAAAAGTAATTTTAATTTAACACATTTATTTTAAATTAGACTGACAATTTAAAAAAAAAACATTAATTTTACGAAAAATTTTACAATCCAACATAGTAAAGCATTTTTTACTGTGTATATATAATATTTATTAAGTCACATATAAAATATGTATAAAAGTCATCAGAAATATGTACAAATATTAACACGTTTGAAAACTTACAATCAACAAAACTAAATATACACATATATATTACTTGGCCACATAAAAACTACCTTGACCATACAACGACACACAATAAATATCTAGGCTGCCGTTTAGCTGATCTTGGTTGTGTACACATATAAAATGAATCAACATTAACAAAGTAACATAATTTTGATTACAAAAACATTAAATACGAAGTTATACCTATGTAGTAAAGTACTTAAAGAACTTTATTATGCTGAAATTTTTCGTAAAATAAATGTTTCTTTTTAAATTGTCAGTCTAATTTTAAATAAATGTGTTAAATTAAAATTACGTTTTTATATTCCTGCTCCTATAATACCATATGAAATTGAACACAGTTATGTTGAATTAAACAGTGCGAACTACTGGGATTTTGATTTTCCCATTTGTCCGCAGTGCGAACTACTGGGAATAAAAATTCCCAGTAGTTCATATAATCGTCGTAATAAACTACGACGATACACACGTGTCTCGAGTTAACGATCAGAATTAGTTACAATTTTCGGGCGTTAAACGTCTGTCTAGTCTGATAAATCGGGCTATTACCAGTAGTCCGCACCCCGTAGTTCGCACTACGAACTAGTGGGAATTTTTTTCCGCAGTGCGAACTACGGGGTGCGGACTACTGGGAATAGCCCGATAAATCCATTTCAGGTGGCTAAATTACTTTTCAATTTCTGTGGAGGTAATAGGGGCATAACATTTTTTTTTTATATGCTAATTGAACTTCATACTCGTTTTTCGGAACAATAATAAAAAAAACACACTCACTAGAACTAGTATAATATGGAAAAATCATCGATAATAAAATTGAGATTATAGATATAGGATCTACGTTCGTGGAAGAGGATTATGTTGTAATTTCGTTTACGTAACACCTGGCCATAATGTGAGTTTTATCGCACGCTGCGCGCACGGTAAAACTCGCATTGTGGCCAGGTGAAGACGTAAAATTGTGTACTCATCACGGGCAGTAAAAAAGAAAGCTCTCTATCGCATATTTACAACCCTCGCCTACGGCTCGGGTCTCAAATACCTGCGATTTCGGGCTTTCTTTCTTTTACAGCCTTTGTTAAGTAATGTACTATTAAAGTTTAAGTATAAAAAATCAATAGTACATAGAACAAGCGTCGAAAATCGGGTTTATCGATATAGGAACTCCCTACCTGTCATAAAATTTTGCCCCCTTGATTACAATGTCTGTACATTACGTAGCACGCAATATTACTAAATACATAAATCCCCCCTAAAACTCCCATTTTTTTTAAATAGCTCGCAATGCACTTTAATTATCCCCACAGCAAAAATGAAAACTGTTAGAATTCTCAAAACTTTGTAATGCCGCCTGTCACTACGGCAAACTTCAATCTCGGATATATATGTATATACGATATATTATCTGAGATTCCACAAATGACAGGCTAACAATCGTTACTTTAGAGCCAGCCACAAAATGATGGTAGTATACAGCGGCATTGTAGGTATAGCGCGCTTGGTCAGATTGTGTGTATGTGTACCTCCATGCTTTGGAACTGCGCCGCGAGCTTGGAACAGGACAGCTTGAACTGCTTAACGATGTTGGAGACCTTCTCGAAGCGGTGCGCGTCGCGGTGCGTGCGCCGCTGGCAGTGCGACACCACCAGGAACGTGGCGCGCTCGAACAGCAGCACCTGGCACAGACACAAGACCTCATCTTGCTGGCTACTTGCTATCGTTTATGGACATAACAAAGTCATCAAATAAATTGAAAAATCGCGTTATGCTGTAGCCGATAAAGCATTGCTATACTTAAACGATTTCGTGAATCTGTAAAGTTTCAGAATTGAGCCGAAGTTCTAGATTGAACAAAGAAATCACAAAAAAAACAAGATGCCCGGGCCGCCCGCGACTCCGTGCGGGTATAATTAGTCTCCCGGTACTCCTCATATCTCACCCTTAGGGGTGAATTTAAACAAATCCATTCCATCCAACTAAGATATCCAAAAATTACCTCCAAATTTGAATTCAAATTAGCTTGACGTAAATATTAAGGGAAAAGAAAGTCCTTTCCTTACCGATCGAGAATAAAGTTTTAACTTTTCAATCTGTTAAATAGTTTAGGAGTTATTAAGTTTTTAATGATCCTGGTACAGAACACTTCAGGCTTTACCCCCTCGGCTAAAAATAGCTATAATTCGTAATTCTTAAACTATTTGATTTGATATCAAATCCTCAATAACGTAGTAATGAATTGAATCACACCGTAATTTCGAAATATCAACGCATTAAAAACATTTTTGCGGGTGGTAGGACCTTGTGCAGGGTCCGTCCGGATCGCTACCACCGTCTTATCCATTAACCTACCGCCAAACAGCAGTGTTCGCATTGCTGTGTTCCGGTTTGGGGATAAGACAGCCGGTGAAATGACTAGCATAGAGGCATTCCATCTTAGTCCTCAGGGTTGGCAACGCATTTGCAGTCTTAGGATTGCTCTGCAGTCTTGTGAATGCGAATGTCTATGGGTCACAGTTTCCACTTACCATCAGGTGGCCTGTGTGCTCGTTTGTAATCTATACGCCATAAAAAAAAAAAAAAAAAATGGATCCATACTTTCGAAGCCACTGAAGCATTTCTCGTCTTTCATTCCACAATTTTGATCTTCGTACTAAGAACATAAATGCTGTAGACCAAAGTGGCATATTGTCTCAAATGTTGACGCAGTTAATCAAGATTTAGAAATCGAGCAACAAGTACTATTTAATTTAGGCAAAAAATGATGTGTCAGCTGTTTTGCTTCGATGTTTAGGTCCCATGGATTTTGATTACAAGGGCCCAGCAGGCGAAGCCAATCAAAATTTGGTTATGCTTTTAGGTTGAGTAGTGCAGAACCTAAGAACAATGTATGCCTAATATCAGCCTTTATGCCTAATATTAGATAGCCGCAAACGACAGAGACATCCCACATGTCATGGCAATGCACTTTTAATGTTTATGCACTCCTAGTATTTGACGTTACCCTTTTTTCTCAAATGTACATTATTTTTTATGTTCCTCATAATCGAAATGAAAATTAGTGTTTAACTCGGGTGAAAGTATCAATTGCACCTGGAACTATAAGCTCACTCGCAGTCGCTCGTGGAGCCTAAATGTCTCGGGCAATTGCTCACTTTCATCCCTTGGTTAAAAATTGTTGTAGTTTGTGCTATTAATTACAATTCAGGTGGTTAGGGTAGCCCATCATTTTATCCAACTTCACTTATTTATATTATTTATTTTATTTACTTCATTGATTGTATCATTTCATCGAATTTCATTTCATCTAATACTATATTCTGCTGAAACCACGATGTTCTCAGGACATCTTATAGGAAAACATTTATCACGTAGGATAAATATTTAATGGTAAGGCAAGTGGCGACCGAAAAGAAAACCATGCGGTGAGAAATGCCTTTCGATGAAATGAAAATTCTGGGTAATGATTCGTTGCAAGGCGTTTCGATAAAATAATTGGTACCCGGTGGTTAGGTTAGGTTAGGTTAGTTTGATATAATTAAATAATTTAACAAAAAATAAATGGTTACATTTTCACAGTAAAATACAGCTCAATCGTGAACAAAATACGGGTCACAGCAGCAGCAGCATAAATCTTTAACCATTTATTACTAAAACAATAATTAGAAGAGATATCATTTCTGAAATAAGGGGTCACCATTTCATTGGGTGTTTTTGTATATTTACTAGTCCGGTAATTATATAGGAAGGTATGTAGAGTAGAGCATGATGCAGTAGAAAAATAAATGCACAGCAGCAATCGCTAATGAAAATTCTTTAGGCATCTGTATATGTAGATGAAGAACAAGGGCCATACAAAGAACGAAAGGGTGATCGGCGATTTTGTATGGACCCCGTCTCCACCGTCCAACAGCATCGGGATGCATATCCATTATGTTCATAAGGACCCAAAATGACAAAATAACTATTCTTGGGTTAGTACAGACGGACAGCATTTGAACTGCAACCCAGCTGCAAAATGGCAGTTCGAGTGCAGTTGACACAACTTCATCAAAACTGCAAACCGACTGCGCAATCGCTACGCAATACGCAATAAACTATTTCTATTTCTATTTCAATCTGCTTGCAGTTGCCACGCAGTCCTGTCGAGTTGATTTACAGTTTTGATGCAGGTACGTCAAATGCATCAGAAATGCAATACAGTTCTATTGCTGTCGTATCGCAGTTGCTCCAACTGCAACAGGACTGCATTACAACCGTGCAGCTAGCTTGCAGTCGGTGTGCGTGCCAAGACAAGCAAGAATGTGTTTATTTTTAAACAAATTCCTTACAATATGATTATGATTTTCCAAGAAAACCCCATAGATACAACCAGCATCACCATAGTAAAAATACATCATGTTGCCAACTATAAACTGAATCAAAAAGCTCTATAATGATATTTATTTTTGTTTTAAGAAACACACTCAAAACATAAGACAAACTCGCATCTAATCCACAAAATTGGTCTATAAGACCAGACAGCTTGCCCAAGCCAGAGGAGACCTATGACTTGCGGCCGGTCACATGGGCTGTTTTAATTGAACAGACAGATGTATATGTACATACCTCATCAGCATCTACAATGGATGCAAATTGCTTTAAAGATGATTCTAGTGCCTTTACATTGGGAATTAGTTTGTAAACTATGCTGGACCATGCCCTGAAACAGAGTGATGTGGAACATTTAGATAGGTATACAAATAATAACATACACTGGGAGCAATTAAGAAAAGTATTATTACTTGTATAATGTTTCATCCCAAATGCTAGTTCTGAAACATGTGCACTCTAGAGGCTTTGAGAGTCGCTTAAGGTCTTCTTCTCTAGCCTTGAATATTTCCTCACGTGTTTCTTCCGTAATCAAGTCCATTTTGTGCACAAGACAAAAAATTCTAGCCTCCGGCGAATTCTGAAATTGAAATTCACTAATTAACACATGTGTGAGCTTAGTATCTTTCATACTTAGTTATCATATTCTCAACAATTACCTACTGTCACCATTTTGGGAATGAAGCCAGCTTGTGGGTATTAGCTTCTTTGATAAGTGTGGTTACATCAGGGCCGAATCTACCATATTTTATGGCTTTTTGGGCTTTTCAGCCCTGGGCTGCGTGGATTCAAGGGGCCCCCAGCTAAGTCAAGTCAAAGTAAAAAAATGTTGATAATGCTAAAAAACCCCCTAATTAGTATATGCCCCTAAGTACTACTCATGGTCCGGCCCTGAGTTACATAGCTAAGTTTGCAACCAAAACAATGTATTGTGATTACCTGTAAAATAGCTTCCAAGCAAGATTGATAATAGTGCATATCTTTTTCCATTTCTCTGCTCTCTACATCAAACACATATATAAGGACTTCAACATTGCGGAATATGTTGTCCCTCTGAGAAGCAAAGTAGTTCTCCATGAAGGCTTCCTGCCCTCCGCAGTCCCACAGGTTGAGCACAAGGTTGCCCAGAAAACGGACATGTGAGTGCTCCACATCAACTGAAACCGAGCTTGGTATCATAAATAAACAGAATTAAACAGAGACTTCAGTCATATTCGGATGGAACTTACTCGTAGCACCCAAACGTCGTGTGTCCCTCGCAATATAATTGGCAAAAATTATAGACCTCATACTTGTCTTGCCTGACCCGCTCTTGCCCATTAATAGAACCTTAAAAAAACAATTGTTGGCTACTAGCTGCTGCTTACAGAGGAGATAAATGTAATTCATCAAACAAGAGTGTTTTAAAAACCTAAAATACGTACTTTTTTTTTCATGTTAGTTAAATTTCAAGTGGATGGTTTAAACTAATAAGTTATAGTTTATCTGAAACAATAATCCAATTCTGCAATTTAAAACTTATTTTTTTAAAGAATCTGTATAAATGGACTATTAACGGCCTATACAAAATTATAGAAAAAATATTAATAAAACTTGTTACAAATATCAGTAGGCGTAACAACACAACATACGGAATATTGTCAAGTCAGTTCGCAGACACAGATTATAAAGGAATGGTCGCAGAATGGTTACAGATTGTAAGCACATTTTAGTCGTTAACAGACTACAGAATAGTCGTATAGGGAGTATAGAATAGAGTGGGCATTGGACTAGTACTTAAGTCTGTCTAATGAAAGCAGAACCTGTAAAAAAGCGGCAAATTAAAAAAATCTTCATTTTGTATTATAGCCTGACAAGTTCCTACCTTAGCCCTGATATAGTGTCGCTACAAACAGCTTACATATGGCAATAATACGTGTACGTCATGTCATGAATAGTCGGGACAGTGTGTATTGGCATCGTGCAAGAACGAGTGAGATATACAGTCACGAGATTAAATTTGGTACCCACCTTAGGTCCAAAGTCTCATCTGACATTCTACAATAATAAGGTTGAGTTTTCAAAAAGTTACAAATGACTTGACATCTCTAATGACATTGACGACTTCAAGCATATTTTTCTTGAAATGGGTCCCAAATTAACGCTCGTGACCGTACAATTATGTACTTGTAGATTGTGAAGTCATGATAATCGGCTTTTTTTCCTTATCATTATATATTAGGAGTGCATTGGGGACAAAACCCGATGGTCCACCGGCATGAACAATAATATATCGTTTGTCGGTTGAAACGGACTTCGACACACCGGGTTCATGTTCGCTTTGCCAGCATTTTGCGTGGTTAAGAGAAGTATGGATGTAAGTCTCATCTAAATAAACAAGAGGTATATTTTTGTCCCTTGCTTCTTTTATTTCGTCTAAATAACTTTCCCGCCAATCCACAATATCCGAACGCTCCTTCAATATGGACCGTTGGTTACTGCACTTTTTGTATTTGGACCCCGTACTGTGCAATAGCAATCGCAAGCAGGGATTGTAAAACCGGTTAAATTGAATACCTGTATATAAATTGTCAAAAGATTACCGCTAAAAAAATAATACCCATATTCGAATTAGAGGTAATGTTGTCATTCCGCTTTTGTCTTTTTCACTATACAATATACTTATGCACTATTTACAGTATTCTTTACCTCTATTTAATACCGGTATTCGTTGCTATTGATAGATAAGGGTCTCCCCAGACCTATCGACGCGGAATCGGCTTGGGCCGTTAAGAAAAAAAATTATGTCCGTGCAGTAAGAGTGAAAATGGTATCGCTCGGTTCGGCCCGGCCCGGCTCGGCGTTGCGAACGGAACGACTTCGTTTTCGATCTTATTGCGTGGACATAAAACTTATTTTTGCCGGCTCAAGCCGATTCCGCGTCGATAGGTCTGGGGAGACCCTTAGGTGTCAGGCAGGGATCGTTACCGGTATTCTTACTACCGGTTTTAAACAAGGTATAACCGGTTATAATTCCATTTTGGTATTTATATCACTAAAGCTCTAATAAGCGGTACAATCAAAACCGATATTCAAATGTAATAGCGGTTTCGACCATTGACAACATTACCTCTATTTGATCCCTGATCGCAAGTACTCCCTACTACCGGTAAAACCAATATCTTTTTTCTATTCGGTAAGCAGACTTTTGAGAGTTGGTACTTGCTTTCGCACAGCATAGAATGCATGAATTTTGTGCCTTTGAAGTCTTCTATTTGTATTCTTTTTTTGGTAGTTTTTTTTTGGTATCGATGGCAATGGCAGTAACGGCTCATTATTTTTGTATATATTTGATTGTAGCACTACAGACGCCTTGAATGAGAAAAAATATATATATAATAATTAATATACCTACATATTTAGTACCTACCAAGCTAACCAGTTCATTACAACAGCACTATGAATATCATACCTGTCATGTCAACCACTAATTTCAAAACATTCTTTATTGTAATACTGCTGAATCCTTCGTCCTTTTTCTGCCGCAACCATTTGAATGTATTTAAAATATATTTTTTTGCATCAAGGTGAAATTTTTTGAGGATTTTGGTTTCAAATTCGATTTGTTTACAGTGATGACATTCAATGACTTCCAACATCTGTTGTCGAAAAAAACGTTGCCATTAAAATAAATTTATTCCACTGAAAATCCGCAACATAGCGAGGGCTAAATAGGAACTTGTCCGGCTTTACCGATCAAATTGGAATAAACGATTTTGATACTTATCTTATTTGGTTTATTTCCGTAGGCACTAAAGAGAGAAAACGCGAACTTTTTTTTTACAATACTTAGGCCCGTAATAATAAACTATACTCAAATCTACTAATACCGCTGTCAAGAGTCCGTTTGTCCATATCAAGACAACCCACGGTATCATATTCAAATAATTTATTAGTAAAGCCCAAGAGGCTTACTAAATACGTATAGTCAGCATCAAATAGATAGTGACACCCAAAGTCGCCAAATAGTTTGTTTGGTACACAATGTTATTTCAACTGTCATAAAGACGTGTACCGAACTATTTGACGACTTTGGGTGTCACTATCTATTTGATGCTTTGAAACTATCTATGAAAATAAATGCAGACTACCATAAGCATGCTCTCATTTGTGAGCTATTGTAGTAAATAAAATCATCAATAAAAAGTCATGAAGTAAAAAGATTTTATTTATTAACATTGATATAATTTCATAATTTTGTACCTAGGTACATAATTCACACTTATTTCTGTCAGAATCAGAAGCAGAATCAGAATAATTTTTAATCAAGTAGGTTTACATAATAAACTCTCTTGAAACGTCACAGCGACTTTGCGTAAGTTTACTGCAGGTTCGCGACCGATCAGAGAAGAACCTGTATGAAACTCTGTCCTTATTGTGGATACTGTGGCCTTGCGTGGTCGCTTCTTTCCTGGAGTACTGAAGCAACCATGGTTTACTTTTCCGTCATTATTTATTCTCTTCAATGTCGAAAACCTGAGCTCTGTAAGAAAGAATAAAATTAACTAAACACCTTTTACAAATGCATTAAGAGCCGTATTGTACAGTCCAACAGCTCTAAGAACATTTGGGTTTAGGTAAAATCAAATCGCATCGGTGAGGTCAATTTCGAGTCAAATCGGAGAAATACTGGAAAAGGGCCGAATCTTAAGTACCTGAAACCGACGTGCGTGCATGACACGATGTATGAATGTGGAAGAAGCGAAAGAAATTTGTCAAGATCGTAGCAAGTGGAAACAAGTGGTCTCTGCCTACCCCTATGGGAAACAGGCGTGATTTAATGTATGTATGTATGTATGTAAGTATGTAGTGAAACACTGTTTGCTATGAGCCACTGTTTACGAGTTTTTTACGAAAAATTTACATAAGTGACCTTTACATTGGCATGAATATACCTACCCAAGAACTATATCGAGATAGAAGGAAAGAGTTCGTCGATTTATGTGAAATCCGAGCATGTAACATTTTGCGTAGGCACTTTGACGTCACGCGAGTCTTTTAGTGATGTGCACAACATAAACAAAATCTGTGGTGTCATCGATCGCAACGGAAGAGCGTCAGCCAGCGAGCCAACAGACTTCGACGGGAGAGGACGCGCGCGCTGGTCCACCAGTTGCTTCTATCCATCTATTTTTTATAACAGGATTTTTCGGAAAACTGAAACAAAATTGCAAACTATACTTAATTATTATCCATTTGGCAATAATATTTCATTTTGACTACTACTTCATCTCACGGCTAAATAATAGTAAAAAATATATTTTTGGGACAAGTTTTAGTTGCCGACTGTACTTTTTTTTGCAAAATCTTTATCTGCTTATCGAGACCAAACTATTGACTCCTACCACGGTGGGTCTACGTTAAGAATAGCGGAGATCCTGTCGCCACCTTCCGACTCCATCATCAGATCATCTCTTAGATACCATAATATTGCATGTTTACATATGTGGTCCAAATATCAGCCCATTCCGTTAACGGAAAGTGGGTCTAATTTAATTTGCAAGATTTGACCCATACATACATACATACTTACATACGCATGTACATACATTGCAAATTAAATAAAAGCTTGTAAAAATAATTATATTTTTTTCTGTTTTCAAAATCGATTTTAATCGACTAAGAAATCGGCATTGAAAATCGCCGGGTACAACACTAGATCTTACTTTTGACAGAAAAATGAGAAATCAACCTTGAACGCGTCTCGACAAGTGCTCGACAGTTTGGATTGGTTTATTTTCGTTGCTGGTTTTCAATGCATGCCAAGTCTGGCGCGTCAAATTAAAGCCGCAATGGAAAAGTAGCATTAGACACAGACTCGCCCTATATATGAATTTAATACGATGCATCAAAATAAATTGTTTTATAAATAATAACAGATATTTTAGGGCATAGAGTACTTACCTATGAAAAGAAATATATTGATTCACAGCTCCTACTTTTTGGTGGCGTTTAAACAGTTTATTACCGAGCTGCCTAGCAACAGGGCATTTTGTTTTAAAATTGGAACGTCACACACGGAAAGCGGTCGGACTGAGCTATCCAGTGAATTCCAGTGAACAATAGTAAGTAGTCTTTGGACTGAGCATCGCGGCGAGCAAAGCCAGTCCACAAAACCTCTTGTCGGCACGCGAGGTACATACACTCTTTCCTTCTATCTCGATTAGGGTTGCCAACCGTACTATATTATATAGTATTGTACTATATTTTGACTCTCTGTACTATATACTGTTGAAGAAATATATTTTGGGGGATTTTACAAAGTAAGTACTTCAATTTACACACATAACTGACGTAACACACGTTCCAAGTTAATTTTATTTAAAAAGTTCTAAATTATCTGAAAGCTGTTCAAGTTAAAGAAGTGTTATTTAAAAGGAGTTCACAGAATGCTAGTAAGTATAGTTTACCCCAAAATAAAGAGTTGTCTTAAAGTACTATATTTTTTTACTGTGTACTATATTTTTACACTTTTTTTTGGAAAATACTATAAATCCCCCAAAAATAGTTGGCAACCCTAATCTTGATATAGTTCTGTGAATATACCTACATATTAGCTAGGTACCTACGCCGAAAAAAATTCGAAAATAGATTTTTTTAGGGTACCTCCTCTACACGTAACGTGGGGATGTTATTATTTTTTGTCGTCTACCCCATGGTGTGATAGTTGGATAGGTCTTTCAAAATTAATAGGTATTGCCTGCACATACTAAAAATCTGAAAAATATTTTAAATAACAGCACATACCTACCTATAACGAATTTCAAAGGAAAACCATCACGAATAACTCTTGATTGGTTCCTGAGATACATGCGACTAAAATGTTTATACCTAAGTAAGTACTGAAATCATCTAAGACAGCGCGCGCCATACATAAACATACAATAAACTCATGCCTTTATTTCAAATAAGTTTAAATAGAGAATAAGTTAATACCTACTTGTTGTTTTTTGAGATAGTTTTTTGTAGTAATGGCTTCGGAACCCTACTCTGAGCGAGCAGGTCAGACATGCTTGCCCGGTTTTTTTATATTTACATGAAACACGATAGCTACTTAAGTTATAAGGCGGCATGTCTAATCCTACTTACCTACTTACCATCAAGGATACCTACCATACCAAACATGGTGAACGCAGTTGGCCGCCCCGGCGCGTCCGGTCGGCGCCGGCGCGACTCGCGCGGGCGCTCCCCCGATACTCGAATGACGCGACGACCCGATGACACCACGATGACACAGAATAAATAATGGTGATGACTCAGTGCGCGGCCATGTTAGTGCGTCGCTGGCGCTTGTCGTAGGACTCCCGAACGTGAGACCTGACCGATTGTATTCGTGTATCAAGCCCCACGGTCACTTGTGGCGTTTAAGGCTCGCCCAGACAGTACCGTCGCGGACGATTTTCAATATTTTCATACAAACCGTTAGCGGGCTATGCTTGCGGCTTGAAGGCGCGAGGCCAGCGTGACGGGGCGTCCCGCCCGCATCACGCTCTCATTACGCCCCGCCCCTACCGTCCCGTTGGCAGTCTGTTCAAGCCTTTATTCGGGAATACCTAAACACTCGCTAAAGTATTCCCCAAGACCACAGCGTGAGACTTAGCAGTTTAAAGGAGGAATTAATTATATGGCGGCCAATAAGGCAGGCAGATGGCCATAAGCAAGTGGCTGGCCGCGCACCTGTCAGCCTAAGGCGGCTCCGAAGGGGGGCCTAGGGAGCTATGCCCCCCTTAAACCAAAAATTTGTTCCACAAGCGACCTAGTTGGGTTGAGAACTGTTTTTAACAATGTTTGAAATCTTATACCTATAGGTTTCGAGGAATGAGCTTTTTCCATCGATTCCCTGTAGTTAATTTAAAAAAAATATATATATTTTTCACTTCTCATGCTCAAAAAGTTTGTCAAATTAGACTTATCAAGCGAGACTCAAGTGATACATGTACAACCGAGGGAAAATATAATAATTAATAATATATTTTCACTAGGGAAAATAATGAAATTGAAAATAAAATGATTTACATTTACAAAACATCTTAATTTGACCAATCAAAATACTTCACCAAATTAAATCCACCAATCACAATACACATCGACTGTCAGTCGGAACGTTAGGTTCTTTTTGGTACGTACACTCGTTAACTAATTCAAATCTTTTAAAAAAAAGAATGTATTTGATATCAACCAACCATAATAAAGCTATATTAAAATCGACCAATCAGGTAACAGAATTCATTTCTCAAAACATTAGGTGTTTTTTAGTACCTATTTTACAATTGCTAAAATATCATAAATCGTTTGAGCTACGCTTTAAAGCGCTAAATACTCACTCGGTCAGCGCCGTTTAGTCTATATTTTGTATCTGTGTCAAAGTAGTTTAAAAAAAAACACGCCGCCAAATTAAAACAATATTTTGCCGCGGAATACATGTGGATAATCATTGTTAATTTTAAGATGTCGTCAAATGAAAATGAATTGCAACTTACGCCGAATACAATAATGGAGAAAAGGGCCAAAAAACTGATTGAAAATAATTTGCCCGTGAAATCTCGTGAAAACTATTTAAGGGCATACAATAATTTTACACAATGGAAAAATGAAAAGCAAGTTGATTCTAACAGTGAAGGTGTGTTTACTTTTGTATAATTCTTTTATTTTCTCACAATCGAAGTGAAAAGTAGAGTGTATAACTCGGGTCTAAAAGCCATATTAGGTACCCCTCGCACAATTTTCCCTCGCTTTGCTCGGGAAAATAACCATCTCGGGGTTCTATGGCTTATTTTTGACCCTAGTTATACAATCTACTATTTCTCAAACATACTAGAACGGTTTTCCGATTGAAACACAAGGTCGGAAAGTGCCTCATTTTACTCCTAGGAGTAAAACAACCATATGAAAACACTTTCCATGTCCATATTTTTCTTAAAAATGCTGTCAATTGCATACAAAATCAAAAGGACTAAGACAAAAATTCCAAACAGCCAAGGTAACTGCTCACTTTCTTAGCACAGTGCGTGTGTTTCTTTATGCATTTGCATTCCAATGTCTATGGTTAGTATTTAAAAACAATTGACAGTCGGTAACATTCGTTCATTCTGCATAATAATATGTGAAACCAAATGTGCAACTACTTGTGCGAAATACTTACTAGAAAAATTAAGCTCAAGCGACGAAAGCGACGAAATAGGTACTATACCGCCTATATTAAAACCTGAACTGGCTCCTGGAAAAACTGTAAAGTTTTTATTTACAAATTGCCCAAACATGACCAACATAACTTTTAATGTGAATTAAACTAAACTAATTAATTGTTATTTCCTCGCATTATTTGAGAAAAGCATTATATTTGCCTCGGCGGAAAAGAGGATTTCCTGACTTGTATTTTAGCAGGCCTCGCTATTGCTCGGCCTACTAACCACCTCGTCAGGAAAACCCTTACTTTCCGCGCCTAGGCAACAATGTACTATTTCTCAAACATGCTCGGAAAGAACGGTTTTCCGATTGAAACACAAGGACCGAAAGTGCCTCATTTTACTCCTAGGAGTAAAAAAACCATAATATGAAAACACTTTCCGTTCATGTCCATATTGTTTATTAAAAGTGCTCTCTATTGCGTACAAAATCGAAAGGAACGTGAAAAAAATCCCGTACACCCAACTTGTGGGTCCAGTGTGGGCCGTCGGCGGTGCGTTGTGCGTGAAACTATCTTAACTAATACTCGGTAGTTTTCAAACAAACATTCTCTCCGAATTTGTCATAGGTTTTTAAAAATACTTGCAATTATGTATTTGTATCATTTCCTCGCATTATTTGAGAAAAGCATTATATTTGCCTCGGCGGAAACGAGGATGTCCTGATTCGTATTTTAACCAGCTCGTCAGGAAATCCCTTACTTTCCGCGCCTAGGCAATAATGTACAATTAAATTGACTATTACTTAATTATATTAAAATTAAGAAATTACTTTTATTTAATTCTAAAGTAATGGCAGGGAGAAATGCACCTAAATCAATTTAATTTTGGGAAGTATCAAAACATTAATACATAAAAAAATAGAAATAGAGTAAGTAGTCCAAACGTGCTCCAGTTTTGTTGCTTAGTTTTTACGTGACAACGTAAATATTAGATAAGCAGGGGGTCCACCCAAAACCGTAAAAATTGCCAAGTGGTCTACGAGGTAAAAAAGTTTGGAGGCTTGTGACCTAACACCTAAATAACGTAATAATAGCGGTAATATAATGGCCACTAGCACCAACAATTAGACACTGGGTTAAGACTCATAGCTCCAGTTAAAATTTCAGTTTGGTATGAATCTGACTTTTACTAAACTTATGGCTGATTTGTCAATCTCCAGATAACACTATCTAGCAGGTAAATTGTAGCTCTGTCTTTATCTTTCTTATGACAAAGAAAAAAACAGACCTACAATTTACCTGACAGATAGTGTTATTTGGAGATTGAAAAATCAGCCCTTAGGTACATTTTACTAACTCTTAGTTAGTGTTATTTAATAACCCAGTGTAAAAGTGGCCCCCTATTCCCGTTAACCTGACTACTCAAAGGGTAATTGTTATTAAAGTTTGTGATTTTACTTGCGCTACAAAAACGTATCGTCTGATTACTAGAGTAGTAAACTGTAAACTGTAGGCCGCACGGGCACTGTTACACGTCAATAATCTACCAGCGCTTCCAAAGAGGCGACCACTGCCGAGAAGAAACGCCGCAAGAAACTCCGCAATCAGTAGTTTTTTAACCATATTTATAAAGCGGGAACGTTGACGGAAGTAAGAGACCGGCGGATAATATTATCATTGAAGGCGTGCTTAGAGATTTTGGCATGAAAGCCAGTAGCCAGCCTCTTTGGTTCCCTCCACCAACAGCCTGGCACGCTCAGATCCCGAGTTGCAGCTTACAAGGGTGTATAAGTCAAATTAGTGTATAGATGTGTATAGATAGTTTTGTCATTCCAACTCCCCTGAGATAGGTACCCATTAAATTTTCTAGAAAATTACTGGTTGGTAGGCCAGTCTCCAGGAATTTTAAGCTACCTCCAAGTCGGCATACAACCCAGGTTCGGCGGCTGAGACGGCGCAGAATGTAGCTTCGTTCCTTTCGGCGTCGAAACCCTTGGTGGGGGACCCGGTGCTATAAGCCTTTTTAAGGATATTTCGAAAAGGCTAATAGAAATCAGCTGAGAGCAGAGCCGGTAGCTTCCCCGGGCAACTCATAAGCATTGCTGTTCTACGAGGAAATTCTGCCAGCATCTCTGGTAGGTACTTTACGACGGGGGCCCTCTCTTTTTACAAGCTTCTATTTAAAAGATAAATGAAAATTTACATACCTAAGCCTTTAGTTCTGATGACAATACAATAATATAGTACCATCGAGCTGGTCTGATGATGGATGCAGGGTGGCCATAGGAATTCCTAAATTACACATGATAACCCCGTCATTTTAAGGCTTGTTAGAATAGAGTATTTGACAAGAGTGAAATTAAATTGTTGTTTCATTAACAATAGATAAACATTATAAAAATACTTACTAGGAAAATATCAATCTTTTATTTATGTTTGCTATTTTAAGATTTAAAAAATCATTAAATCCAACCATAAGGACGTTGTTTGATTGTGACGTCACAAGATAGTAATCCATAAAATTCCATAGTAACGGAGCGTTTTTGATGTTTCATAAAAAGAAGCTGATTTGACTTTAGTCAAATACCGTATTGTCTTGACAATAGATGACGACTGTGCAAAATAGTACAGTTAGCAACAAAAGCTTGTCCCAAAAAAATAATTTTGGACAGAAACTTATTTAGTTTTAATTTAATCGGTCATAGCCGTGAGTCGTGACTGATGTATGGCAACCGTGGTGATGATTCTTTGTTCATGTCATAGAAATAAACTGCTACGTAAATAAACGACTTTAAATATATAACAAATTGGCGACGATGTCGTTCGATTTAAGACTGCGCCGAGCAAACGCCGAGCGTCCAGTGGCGCCCTCATTACTATTATTGGGTTTTCTAATTAACTAAATAATTTCCTTGGAACCGTTGGAACCAAACAAAATGTGTTTGTAGCGCAAGTATAAACACAATTTATGCACTGAAAAAACAAATGGGTTGATTTCACTAAGTTTTATGGTTAAAATAGGACCTACACGTGAGTTTGGTTGAGTTAACCACTAAAAAGGTTGAAGCAACCTTTTCAATGTGTTGTTTTTACTAAGGTCAGGTGTTAACTCAACCAAACTCATAGGTAGGTCCTAAAATTTAGTAAAATCAACCCATTCGGTTTTTCAGTGTGGGATACGTAACAAACTTTAATAACAATTACCCTTTGAGTAGTCAGCTTAACGGGAAAAGGTGGCCACTTTTTTTCGTTAAGTTAATAACTCGAAGGTGAATTGTTATTAAACTATATGATATACCCTATAAGTTGTGTTTATACTTGCGCTACAAACACATTTTGTTTGGTTCCAAGGAAATTCTTTAGTTAATTGGAAAACACAATAAAAGTAATGAGGGCGCCACTGTACATCCGGCGTACGCTCGGCGTAGTCTTAAGGAAAGGGAAAAGTGCGCGAGCCACTCTACGAGGCTTGCTCACAAAAACAATGAACGCTTTTGAAAATGATTAAAGTTTACGTACACACGATTGCTTACGCTACAAAACACCTACAGATGTAGTGAATAATCCTTTCCCATCGTTTTTTGTCGGATATGTTCGTATTTATCTAGCTTTCTCAATTAGCTTCAGTACCCATCAATAAGCCAACTGAGAAAGCAAGATAAATACGAAGTTATCCGACCAAAAACGATGGGAAAGGATTATTCACTACATCTGTACCAAGGGTTACAAAATATACAATGCCAGATAGAACAAGAGGCGGAAGAAGAAAATCTCGAAACAGAAATTGAATACAGGTATGAAATAGACGAAATTTACACTAACCTACGCACCAGAATATTACGACTGATTAATGTAAACAAACCTGATCCATCTCCTAATGTAGGTACTTCCCGTTAACCAAGAGTACCGCTGCGAGTGTTCAACGCGAACAGTTGCCAAGATTCAACTTCCAGCCTTTTCAAGAACAGGACTTATTTAATAACTTTGCCAAAACACTTTCCATTTTTCTTACGCTAAACAAGATATCTGACCCTAAAAAGAAAGTCTATACCTTACTGTCTACATTACCCCCCGACACGTCCTGTGTTCTCCAGAGGATCCAATTAATAAGACCTTTGAAGAGCTTATTATTATTACTATGTTAGATACCTTTATCGACCCAAAACCAAATATATGGGCTGCTCAACCAACCTTCATATCACACTTGCAACAAGAGGACGAAACAGTCGATACTTATGCATCGGAGGTCAAGAAATTAACATTAAATTGTGAATTCAATTGCCTGCACTGCAAGAAACCAACGCTTGAATCATTTTCATCGTTACAATTTATACGAGGATTAATGGATGGTGATATCCGCACAAAAATCCTACAAGAAAGGAATACAACATTATTTTCGGAATTAGTACATAGGTACGGCTACATCAATTGAAATGGGAAAACACGAAAATTCAAGAATCTCCATGGCTATTCGTAAATCAACAATGGATAACATCAATAAAATAACTAAGGCACAGTATGAACCGCCACACACGTCGGGGTGCATGCAGTTCAAGAAAATTACCAATTGCTATAAGAGATCTGGGGGGTTATTATGACATGACTTTGCAGTTCATTTTACGGTGAGCGTAAAGGACAGCGCTATAGCACTTGTATAGCTCTGTCCCTTTCTCTCAGCGTAAACTGAACTGCAAAGTTATTTCATAATAACCTCTCTGAAGGGTAAATGCTACCGTTGCGGAAGAGATGATCATAAAGCGAATGAGTGTGGCGCTATAAAAAACACGTGCCGTAAATGTCAAAAGGAGGGTCACCTGGGTCGCGTCTGCTTACAAAAACGTGGGTATTCTGGATATAATGAAACGAACATTCTGGATAACTCTAGTAGCCTCAGTTCTGAAAGTACCGCGGAAATCAACCTCATTAAGAGTGAAATTTCGGACAAATTTATAATAATGATCGATATTGAAGGAACGACAACTTGCATGGAATTTGACACTGGTGCTCTTTCTACCATATCATTAAATGATTATAAGAAACTTAACATAAACAAGAAAATATTTAATACAAACATGAAACTAAGAACTTATACAGGTGAAGTCTTTAAACCCGTCGGCGTGGTTTACGTCAAATGTACCTACAAAAATCAAATAATTGGCAAAGAATACATATAGATTTTGCAGGGCCTATTGCTGGCTATCATCTTTTTATTATTGTGGATGCTTTTTCCAAGTGGATATAAATAATTCCTACGAAAACTACAACCAGTTCATTTTGTATTCAAAAATTAGATGAAATATTTGACACTTAGGTATGGCCTACCTTACACGTTGGTGTCCGACAATGGAAGACAATTTGTATCTCATGAATTTGAAACATTTTTAAGTAATAACGCCATAGTTCATAAAACAATTGCTCCCTATCATCCCGCAACCAAACGGACAAGCCGAACGCTTTGTTCAAACCGTAAAAAAACACTGCATAAATTAGAGGGGGAGAGTGGCGGTCTATTACAAAAGATTCGTACTGTCAAAAGACTACTGCGGGCTACACCAGTCAGCTCAGGAGTCTCGCCCTATATGCTCATGTTCGGGAGAGAAGTTAGAACTAGTTTGGTTGCTAAGATTCTAGGACCTCCTAAAGTTTCCTTCCGAAATGATAACATAATCAGAGAGTTTACTCTCGGAAGCAGAGTTAAAGCCCGGAGTTACTCCGTATCAGGAAGGAAATGGGTACCTACTCGTATTTGGTACAGTGTCTCGACGTCTTGGAACCCTGCATTACGAGATAGAAACTCGTAATGCAGGGTTCCAAGACGGTTTAGGTGCGTATGGATTCGTCATCTCGATCCCCGATCGACTCCCGGCACCTCTGATTCCTGGGAATCACGGCGGAGGCATGACATAGACGTGACTGATGTTTGGCAACCGTTGTGATGATTCTTTGTACAAATGTCATAGAAATAAACTGCAATATAAATAAACGACTTCGAATATTATAACATAATCGTATTTATTTTTTACCTCAAGAAGTGATCTCCCAAGTAACACGTAACCTATATATTAACCAAAATGGATATGGATTTATGTCCAAAAGTCCGAATAACACTTTTAATTGGCATCGGCAAAGATAAAATAGTTTTTAGTAGCATTTGGTTCGTTTCGAAATGCTTAAAGCTATACTATACTCTTAAATAAAGATTAAACTCCTACCAAAGCATCAGGTATTTATAATATACAGCTACTTAAATAGCTTTTACACTTACACAAAGGTTAAAGTCTTATAATAGTAATTTGAAAAGCCCAATACATTAAATAAGCATTAACGAAATATTTTATCCTGCACAGAGCTGTAGTGGCAATTTTTTAACATTAAAAACTTTTTAATGATCTGTGTTTGTGTTCATTTAATGCTAGTCCTATAGTAACATTCACTAAACAATGAATAAAATCTTAACTCCGTTTTCTTCCTAATCTGTTTCTTCAATAAAGCTTTTAGTCGTATATTGATAATAAAGAAATGTATTACAAACAAACACGATAGAAACTAATCACTATGGTGTATAATGGCAGCAAACATTATAATGTTCTTATGAAGTGTTGCAATATACCTGAATACTATTATTGAGTGTCTTATACTTTGGTAAACAGGCTCAAAGTATTTTGGTTAGCTATAGTAAGATTAACAGCATTATTATACTTTCGTTGAATGCGTAAAGCATTTATATTATCTGACGCCATTTGCTTTCTGTTTCCCCTTGTTACGGAAACAATTAAAATGATTAAAAGTGACTAAAATCTGATTAAAAGAGCACTTTCTATAATTTTACTTTATGCGCGGTGCCTATAAAATCAACTCTATTCATTAAAATTAAGCTAAGAGCTTATAATTTTACAAAACATATTCAGAGTCGATTATAATTTTCTATATTTTTGTGATAAAAAGCATTATCACGAGGGCGCGTGGAAATATTACCACAAAACTTAACATGTTTTCACAGTAAACTGACATCCGCAGCTGAATTTCACCCATTAAAGAAAATAAAGTTTACTTACCATTCAATATTATTTTTCACAATTATTTACAATACTCGCGAATCTTCACTCAAACTCGCAATAAATACTAAATGTAACCATAACTTTTTTTAAATCTATTGAGAAATTCTTCTGAAATAAAACAATTAGCATTTGAATATGTTCCCATTTAGAGATTGTATATTAATAAGGTGTATATTGGCTGTACTGTGGTCGCAATAAATGCTTTAAGTCTAGTGATTTGTTCTTTACCGACTTCAATAATAACTTTGTGCAATCATTGTAATGCTACTAAGCAGCCTTTATAAAGCTCAATGCTGTATAATTTGGGGCCCAAATTGCTCTTAAAAAAGCTGTAGAAAAGTAAATACAGCTGATATAGGATTTTCATATAATGCTTTGCGCGTCAGTTCGTGCTGTTGTATGTTTTTTATAATGGTGTTTTGTGTTACTTGGGCTCTGCCTACCCCTCTGGCAAACAGGCGTGATTTAAGAGGTTTGTGAAGCTATACATTTTCATACATAGAGCGTTAAGACTGCGCCGAGCGTACGCCGGATATACAGTGGCGCCCTCATTACTATTATTGTGTTTTCTTATAAACTAATAGTAGATTGTTCAACAAGGGACTAAAGTAAGCCATTATGACACGAGATATTTACCCGAGCAAAGCGAGGGTGGATAAAGTTCGAGTGTCATTATGGCGCTTTAGTCTCAAGTTAAACACTCTACTTTTCACTTCGAATGCGAGAAAAAAAAACGACGTTCTAGATAAAATGATTACAAAATTTTACAAATAGTAGGTAACAACGTTTCTGACAAAGTTTCGCAGTTATTAGTTTTTTGTAAAGTGACACTTTAAATGCTTGCATATTTAGCCAACAGACAAACTTGAAAACTATTGTCTTTAATATATTTAAATATATTTTCCTACTCCTGTACTTTCTTTTCTCTTTATCTGTCATTTATATAGTCACGAACACTAATATAAGAACATACATAATATGTCCGCAGAATAATCCAGAGAAAAGTCTATCTTGTCTATGCCCCAAAACAGCACTTGTGCGTTTTTGAGATAAAACGATACGGCCAGCTGCCAAAGCTTAGCGTTGCACAATCGATTTAATCATATTTTAACGATAAGTTCGCCTTTGTACATTCTAACTCTGTATTGTATTAGATTTTCTGTTTTTTTTTGTGTACAATAAAGTGTTTACATACATACATACATACAATGTCTCAAATAAAAAATATATCTATAAAAATAATATGTACAGTTGAGTACAAAGAGATGTAACTATTCCCTTTTTCACCTTATTGCATTGTCATAAGGTCCAAAAGTGGATACATCTCTTTGTAGTCGACTGTACGAACAAATTTTCTATAATTTTTAAAGTTATTTGGTGCCGTAAGACGATTTTTAGCAGGTATTTAAACACTTTAGCCGCCTTTGTTTCAGGAACCAAACAAAGCTAAGTAGGTACTTAGTTAGTCGTGAACTCGTGATTGTTTTCCTTTTAAGTTCGTTATAATGTGCTTTCGTTTAATAGTAGTTTATGCAATAGTTGTATAAGAGAGGTCAAAAAATATGAGTGGCGTGTGTTACGATGTGAGCCGAAGGTGAACATCGTAAAGGTAAGCGCCACGAGTATTTTTTGACTTAGTTATACACCGTTGCATACAATACTTTTTCTACGACTAGGTTTCAAATGAAATGCAAAACTAAGCGAAAAAACTTACAAACGAACGAACGAAGTAAAGAACAACAAACGAGCGGGAAACAAGAAAATGACAAAATATGTCTATGGTTTACTTTGTTTTTAAATTGACGGAATGGAAAATAGAATTATTTACAATTCCAAAACATTTTAATTTTACCAATCAGAATACTTCACCAAATTAAATCCACCAATCACAATACACATCGACTGTCAAACGGAACGATAGGTTCTTTTAGGTACGTGTTTCTCTTTAACTAATTTAAATCTTTTAAAAAAACTTTGTATTTCGTATCAACCAACCAGAATACAGCTATTTTAAAATCGACCAATCAGGTAACTGAAACACACGGCTGCGCTCGCCAGTTCCTTTTTCTTGAACTTGGCTGGACACGCTGCCGCGTGTCTAGATCATTTCTCAAAACATTAGGTGATTTATAGTCCCTATTTCACAATCGTTAAAATATGATTAAATCGATTGTGCAACGCTAAGCTTTGGCAGCTGGCCGTATCGTTTTATCTCAAAAACGCACAAGTGCTGTTTTGGGGCATAGACAAGATAGACTTTTCTCTGGATTATTCTGCGGACATATTATGTATGTTCTTATATTAGGGGAGTTTCAAAAAAATAGCACACCCCTGATTTTAGCATGTCCTTCATATTCATCTTTTTTTTCTGAAATCTGTGTAACAAATTTTAAAGTTTTGATGACTGAACATTGCACATATATATATATATTTAAACCCTTTGTAAACTTATAAACGATTTAAAATAAACGTATATTTATAATTTAGTAGTTTTTTTACCAAGAACCCCCCTAATTTTGTTATGTCCCCGCCATGTTTTCAAAACTTCAGATCGAATTATTCGTGTTTTATGAACTAGAAACCTGCAACTATTTCGTTGTTTTAAGTAGAAAATACTTTGTTTTATACGACCAACTATTTTTTTTTAGGTCAATATAATGAAAAGTTATTAAAATAAAAATAAAACGTCGGTTTTGTTACCTCAATAACTCCCTAAAATATTTCTACCAACTATCATTTTTCTTTTTAAATGGCAGCACTGAACTTCATACGGTGTAAACGTTTTTTAAAACCAAACGTCAGTCGTCTATTTATTGTCATGGAGAGCACGTGTGTCGACGAGTTGGACTTGTAAAGAAACTGACTGTCAGGTTTGTGATTATGTATTTTATTATATACTTCTTTATTTGTTAATGGATGGTCTTTAAACAAAACCCGCTTTTTATACGATTTGTTTGATGTATAAATGTAACCTGTCGGAAAAATCATTCGCCGACTATATTTTTTTTAATTTAAATTGGGTACACTGTGTTACTTCGGTTTTGTTACTACAGGTACGGTAACATATAGACGGACCGGGAAAGTAACAAAACCGACCGCATAAAGCTTAGTTCACATGGTTATTACCCGACTACGGCGTTACCCAAATCAGGGTTATGTATTTGAGGTATATGTTATAGTGTTAACTATATTTAAAAATCTAATTTCAATAGGTACTTACGTTAAAAATTGTTTCTATTTGTTCGGCTGAGTTCATATTTAAACCGAAAGGAGTGTTTTTAGTGTTTGTATGTTCGTATCTGGGGGCAACCTGTTACCTAAACTTATTTTGCGGGAATAATGTTGAGAATGACTATAAAATAACTCTATATTGATATTTTTCGGTCGTAAAAAGAATAGAACGAAAAAAAATACATGTAGTAGACATTGTATCCTCAAGCTTCAAACCTACAGTGTCAAATAAACAAGTACTCAAATTAAGTCATGTAAAATAAATACGGTACTCAATTAAAGTTCTGTTACTTACCAAGTTTTTATAGTAGCATCGATAAACTAGTTTTTATAGTTCGTCAATGATAGTAGGTACAAAGTACTCATTTTAAACTAATAATAATAACAATGTATAATTATTAACAGTGGTCAGAATAGGTAGGTGCTATCCTACATTGCTGCATATCACTACCTATTTCGATCACTAGTGAAATGATTAAGGAATCCAACTTCAAAAATTCACTATGATAAATATATCAGTACAATTATTATATCTAAGGAGTAATAGTGAAATTAAGTAGTTGGATTCCTTAATCTGAAGAAAGACTTGATTATTTGTAATACGATACTAAATAAAATAAAACATTTTTTTTATAAACACTAAAAACCATTCCGTGCACATGGTGTATTTCAGATCATGTAAACCACGCTTTAGAGTTTTGTTACTGTCGGATTTGTTACTGTCCCTAAAAATAATTAAAGACTTTAAAGAGTTTTCTTCTACATATTTTCACTTATTTAAGGAAAGTTTGTTTTAAATTAAAATAAAATGTGTTTAAATCGTCCTAATACCTTTTTAAGTACATTGTTGTTTATTTTTAAGTCGTAAAAGTAAAAATAAGATAAGCTTTGGGACCGTCGGTAACAAATCCGAAAGTAAATATTTTTTAGATTTCGTTTTGTTAATTTCTGTGGATTACTGAATTATTTAGGGAATTTTGATATCATTGTCATTTCAAATAATAAATCGGAGTTGTTGAATTCATCATAGTTTTATTTATATTTAACCTACACTGTGGTAACAAAACCGACAGAAATTAATTTCTTCCTCTCATTGTTTTAAGTTTTTCTCGATAAACAGCATTCTAAATTAAATATCATATTAGTTTTATGAATAAAGACAATATAAGTATTCAAATACAGTTTTTAAAAATACCCTAAAGTAAAGTAATTTTTTGGACAGCTTTTTTATTAGGGTGTGCTATTTTTTTGAAACTCCCCATTAGTGTTCGTGACTATATAAATGACAGATAAAAGTACAGGAGTAGGAAAAGTATTTTATTGAAATTGGTCGGTAGGTTTTTGTACTAGAAATGAAAACACAACTTATAGGGTATATCATACAGTTAAATAACAATTCCCCTTTGAGTTATCAACTTAACGGAAAAAAGTGGCCACCTTTTCCCGTTAGGCTGACTACTCAAAGGGCTATTGTTATTAAAGTTTGTTACGTATCCTATAAATTGTGATTTTACTTGCGCTACAAAAACGTATCGTCTGATTGCAAGGAAATTCTTTAGTTAATTAGAAAACACAATGAGGGCGCCACGGGACGCTCGAAATTTGCTCGGTGCAGTCCGTTTTTCACCCCGTAAACATAGGGTCTGCGTTTGTATAATTTTTGGAAATGTAGATATAGTGAAAAACTAGTTCTGTACGTTTTGATTTTGATTGCTTACGTTAAAAGTTATTAGCACCTAAAGATCTATATAACTGCAATGAATAAATGAATTATGAATTATGAATTATATTTTTGACTGAAAAACTTTCTCTATTGTTTTTGTTTTTTTTTAATGTAACTAGCAGACATACTTAGATTAAGCTGTACACAGGTACTTACTGAATGTAATGATACCAAAAAAAAATCATTTCATATATTTCAACTTGCAACTCTCTCTATCGCACGATACGGGTCGGGGGGCAGGGTATTGTAGTGATGTCAGAGGTAGTATCGACATGATTATATGATAAAGAAATATCGATATATCTTTCGATACTGGAAGGTTCATCATATCAATCTGGACTATACATACTATAAGATCATGAAAAAGTTACGGTTTAATTACAAATCCCATCACTTTCATAGCCGATTATTTATGGAAAAACGAAAATTGCCTAACTAGATAGCTATTAGGAAAATGGTAGCACTGTACATGTAGTGATGGACTTTGTTCTGTTGGTACTTGTACCTACCTTTCTTATGGTGCCTGATGGTAGGGTCCCCGACAGCGCCCCCTGCTGGGTCTATTAGTTAGCTTACTAGCTATTGTCCATTTAAGTTTTTTTACAGAGCAATGATATACAACAAACTTTCATCCAAGTCATATGTTTTACTACCTAATGGGCTAAGTAGTGAAAAACAAATATTGTCATGTGGTGAATTGTTTATTTTAATATTTATTCAGATTTAACAGCCAATTGTAGTTCTCGTCAATACAATGCCTTTGCTCCAACACGTTAAGACTGCGCCGAGCGTACGCCGGATGTACACTGGCGCCTTCATTACTATAATTGTGTTTTCTAATAAACTAAAGTATTTTCTTGAAATTGGTAGGTAGGTTTTTGTACTACAAATGAAAACACAACTTATAGGGTTATCACTTAGTTTAATAACAAATCACCGTCGAGTTATCAACTTAACGGAAAAAAGTGGCCACCTTTTCCCGTTAAGCTGACTACTCAAAGGGTTATTGTTATTAAAGTTTGTCACGTATCCCATAAATTGTGTTTTTACTTGCACTACAAAAATGCATTCTCTGATTCTAAGGAAATACTTTAGTTAATTAAAAAACACAATGATAATAATGGGGGCGCCACTGGACGCTCGACGTTTGCTCGGCGCAGTCTTAAGCACTGGCCCGCGCCCGCGCGCGGCCGCGCGAGCCGCATCGTGTGCGCTCTGGAGCATATCCCCCGAGCGCGCCAGGCCCTATATTTGACATTGTCTGATAGTGTCGTTTTTGCTTCGACATGGTAGCTATTATTGATTTGACAGCAGCGGAACTGGAGCTATATGATATGATATCTAATGGTTTCGAGAACCATACGGTGAACGACAAAGTGAAATAGAGACCCTGAGCGCTTGCGAATAAAGCCAATTAAAACATACTCGTATGAATGAACATTCGTCCCGTTCCAACAGTGTAACAATATATATTTCACGTTCCAATCCTGGTCCTTTCCATCCTATCCTCCACAATATAATCTACAACACATTTACAAAACCATCAGTGCGCCATTACATGACGCCTGAAAGCACATAAAACCTACATACAAACATTTAATTATGAATTTATCATATAAAGATTCCTACGTTCCAAGTGAGTGTTGGCTACAGGCGGAGATGCTGCTACTCGTACTGCTACTGCGGCTCCGCGCGCGGGGCTCGTGCGAAGCTAGGGAGCGGTTGGTTCCCTGAGCCTGACCTGCTCAATTCACTGTTTATAATATTAATAACACATGCTCGTATTTCTCACCGGCTTAAAATAAATCAGTATCACATAAAATAATATAAGATTAAATTAAATTATCTTAATTAATATTATAAATAATAATATCCGTAATTTTAATATGGCAACAAAATATGTTTACTAGCTAAGCACCTAGACCTCAGGGTTTATAGGTACCTATCTATTTACATTCTGTACAGTAAACCCTTACATTTACATTCTTTCACTTTTGTCTAATCGTTATACGTTTTTCTTTTATCTATTTAATATAAAGCTATTGCCAATCAGCTGACTCATTTTTTGACAGTGTTTTTTATTATGGTATGAAAATTCTATTATGAGATTATGACATAAAAACAATAAATGCAAAATTTTGTTAAAATGTCATGTTCATACAGGTTTCTTTTCAAAATATAAATATAATATTTACAAAAAAAACTTGATATGCATTTCCCAATTGCGGGTCTTAAAAATACTATCGCATAATGTTTAAATGCATGAATGCCGCGTCGTGTGTGCTTCGTGGCGCCGCAGAGTCCATTGCGAAATCCCGAGTTTAGATCACGGCTCGGTTCCGAGCCGACACCGCGCTAGAAAGATGTTACGAAAAATTTGATTAATATATTTTTACATTGAATTTAATCGTAGGTGCGGTAAGTCCTCCACGGAGCTATGCACAATTGATATGGTAATTCCGTCATTTCCTGGGGCAAAGCGCGCCTCGGCGTCGTCTAGGCACGCGCCGCCAGCAGCGCGAGCGCCAGCAGCGCCGCCGCCGGGCGTGCCGCAGCTCCGCCGCCCGCGCCACCCGTGCGCGGCGTCGACGCGTCCACCGGGTCCTCCAGCGTGCGCGGGCGCCCTGTCAAACCACATACATTACACGTGAATAACAGATCAATAGGTAGATTGCCATTAGGTGTAGAGAGGTCGTCGACGCGGTTACCGATGAGGTCCGGTCGGCCTGAGCCCTCCTCGCCGGAGCCCTCGGCGTCGGCGTCGTCGTAAGGGGGGTCGCCGCGGCCCGAGCCTGAGCCCTCGCCCGCCTCGTCGCCCTGCATGAACGCCTCGGCCGCCGGCACCGGCGCGCCGCCTCCCGCGCTGCTCAACAGCAGCTGCAATGATGTGATCACTTGGTATTGCAATCCACAATAATAGGGACGGAACAAAAGTCTGAAAAACAATATATAATACTCAAGACACCTTTTTTTCCTGCTTGTCGCTTTATCCCTGTATACTTGTTAGGGGCGGTCTTGGGAAGCTACCGCTGAATACTTTTAACGATACAGTCACAGGGTTACAGAATATTTTAACGATTTTACAATTATTTAGTTGTAACAGTTAGATATGCCTTTTCACAACACTTGGTACCTACTCAGAGATATTGCCTATTGCCAATGATAGTCTGCGTCGCTATTGCCTTACGCCCTCACAATCGCCATCGGCTTTAAAAAAAGTGGAGCATTTTTTTCATTTTGTATGCAGACTCGCCTTCGGACCGTCAAAATGAAAACGATTGCGATTGCGAGCGCGTTAGGCAATAAGTCAAGTTGTCTGCGGGCCTAGTATGGCTGCGTTTACCACGTAACAAAATGTGGATAAAGCATCCGTCACTCTCGTCCTTATATTAGGCACCCCTGCGTCACTATTGCCTAACGCACTCGCAATCATGATTGGCTTCAAAGCGGAACAATTGTTTTCGTTTTGTATGCAGACAAGCCTTCGATTTTCAAAATGAAAACAATTGCGATTGCGAGTGCGTTAAGCAATAGCCCCTCTGGTCTCAAGACATCACTTATCTTATATGGATAAGCCAAGAATGTTATTTCGATGGCCTGTTTGCATTGGTCGATAACATTGTTGGCCAACCTTAAAGGTGCCGACTGACTAGCCACCTTTCGGTGTAATGTAACACGGTACATTACAGGAGTCAGTACAGCGAACCGAGCCGCTCGATGCGAGCGCCGTGTGCTCCTCCACTCGGCTGTTGGTTTTTCGACGAATCCCTATGAGTGTTACAAGGTGGCGACTGACTTGTAAAAAATCCGGTGTAATGTCGTTAACTTCGAGCAACACGGCCTTCCTATCAGAAGGGAGTCGCCTTAGCTATGAATATTACAGTCAAATAGTTCTTGCACATGCACACAAATGCAGCTCTGCACATCTAAGTACATACAAAAACAACAAAACTGTAATGATTACACTATTAATACATAAAAAATGCAATACACTGACAAACCTTGCGCACCTCGAGCCATATTTTTGCTCAACTGATTTGTTGCTCAACAGATCCGAATTTTGTAAAGGCGAGCGGACTCGATGTCGGTAAACCAATCCAACAATTATATTACAACAAAATATACGAATTTGGTGTCTTAATGCAATTGAACCGCAATTACACGATAAAGATTTACTTAAATGTGATTTGTAACACCATCTTTTTGTATGTTTGATGTCCCAGACCTCTTATTACGGGAGGTCACAACAAATTTGGTAACGATCTCGGAAATGGATTATGCTAGTCTGACCGGATAGAGGGCAACTCCTTGACTCCAAATATGTCGGTCTGCCTGCGCACAGTGGTCGCATTATCTACCTAGATATGGTGGCTGAATAAAGGGGTTATCGTTTCCAAAAAAAAACGATTATGGAAATGGCTGAAGTACATTAAGTAAGTACCAGTTGTACTCATGTCAAATATGCAAAAACACACCAAAATTTTGGGTTGCGATATTGTGGTTTATTGTTACCAAAAAAAAACGATAACGGAAATGGCTGAATGTTGTACATAAAGTAAGTTCTAGTTGTGCTCATGTCAAATATACAAAAACTGACCAAAATTTTGGTCGCGTTATGTCGCTGTACCCCTTTAAAGATACTTTTGGGACCATAAAACTGAAAATAACAAAATGAACACAAGTTATTATTGTACAATTGTAAGATACATATAATAATTGTCTAGATCAATTATTATTAATTATGTGCACGTACCAATTCGGTGTTTGCCGTAGATGAAACAAACTGGTGAATGGTCCTATACCTACGTCAAATAAAAATATAAGTTAAAAAAAGGTACAGTACCATTTTGAGGTTATTTCCTCGCTAAAATGGCCCATACTCAATCACTGAAAATGGCGATAATCCTCCATTCACAAAACACCTCGATTGGTTTGTTAGGAGTTTCCAAAGTAAATTAAAAAAATACTATAATACCAGAGATTAATAAGGAGCTTAAGTCCCGATGTGCTGAGACTAAAGTAATATTTTAAGAGCATTAGACCTGAAAAGATATTGTTTGATTAATTATATTAAAGTCCTTAGTATATAAATTAAATATAAAATGCCTTTTGTCACCTAACCATAGAATAAGAGCAAAGAACTTATTGTATGCCCCCAATCCGTCTCATTTAGAATCGTATATATCAAACCAACTTAAAAGTGTGTTAAAATCTAAGTTAAGAAAATACAACTTCGTATAATAACATACACTCGCGAGCAAAATAATTGCATCACTTTGCATTTTTCCATCTACACTCAATATCTTTGTAAACGGTATTATCTTTCTGAAATATTTAAATGTAATAAAGTCTCTTGAAATTTAAGCTTTCTAAAAAGTTAAGAAACTTGGAAATCGATGTAGTATTTTACAAATAACGGTCATTTTTCTGGTTCGTGGCAGATTACTCCTTACCGAATGCACAAGTCGTGCTCCCTTAGACGGCTATAAAACAGGGTTAGAGGGGGGAGGGATTATCAGTCACTTATCAGAAGTCAACCGGTACACATCTCCGCATATTATCCCATCGAGAAGACCTGGAAAAACGGAGACTACTGCTGTTCAAGTCGCCGTCATCATTCGCCTACTGCGAGAGGGCCGCAGTCAACGTTTAGTAGCTGAAGAGCTGAATTTGGTTCATTCTACAGTTTGTAGAGTCTACCGGAGATTCAGACAGACTGGGGCCTTTACTTCAAGGCCAAGAACTGGCCGGTAAAGGTGCACTTAGGAGAGGGACGATCGGTTCATCGTGACAACAACTCTACGAGATCGTCACCAGACAGCTGTTGCTGTCCAACAGCAGCTCGAAGAAGTAAGAGGAGTTGCAGTCAGCGAGTGGACAGTAAGGAGAAGACTGAAGACAGCCAACCTGACCCCAAAATGGTCTGCGACGGGGCCCAAATTGCTGCCTCGGCACCGAGAAGCACGTCGTCAGTTTGCTCAAAATCACCAAAACTGGACAATTGAGCAGTGGACCTCTGTCCTCTTCTCAGACGAGTGCAGGATGTGCCTGAACGGCTGCGATAGAAGAAGACGAGTGTACAGAAGACCGAGAGAGCGATTTGCTCAATGTTGCATCTCCGAAAGAGTCGCCTACGGAGGAGGTTCCGTCGTGTTCTGGGGCGGCATTTCCTACGATGGGCGAACGGAGCTGGTTTTCGTGCCTGGTGGAGGCCGTCGCGGTGGTTTGAACGCTGCCAGGTACATCACCGACATCCTGGAGGAGCTTGTCGTCCCTTACGCGGGTATGTTTGATGAGGGGCTTATCCTGATGCAGGATAATGCCCCTTGTCATACCGCAAGGGCCACCACAGCCTACCTTCGTGAGGTGGGCATCGACACCATGGACTGGCCAGCGATGAGCCCGGACCTAAACCCCATTGACCACACGTGGGACTTCCTGAAAAGGAGGATTCGGCAGCGGAATCCTGCCCCGTCTCATGTGGAGGAGCTGAAGCAAGTTTTGGCGGAGGAGTGGGAAGCCATCCCCCAAGATTACGTGAAAACCCTGATAAAATCAATGAAAAATCGATTAGATTGTGTGAGGAGGGCTAGGGGAGGGAGTACCAAATACTGATGAATAATTATTTTTTTTGTAATAAATACCTTTAGTAAATACAATGCCTATCATTCTTAGTTTTCCTAATCCCTTTTTGAAGCGATTTTTCACCATTTTCTGTATTCAGTGCTTATTTCATGCTTAGGACTTGATATTACATTGAAATAACGTATTTTCTATTGCGTTACATTATCAGCTTTCATTTGGTACTACAATTTTTAAATTCGAGTAAAGATGTACAAAGATATTGAGTGTAGATGGAAAAATGCAAAGTGATGCAATTATTTTGCTCGCGAGTGTATAGTATGCGCAGCGCGCTAAGGACAAGTCGTAATTCACTATGATGTATACTAAGATACTTTGGTGTACCGTATCAATTAATTATTTTTGCCAGGTCAGTTTTTTCATAATTGACATTGAGTACAACAGAGACTTACCTTATATACTGTACTCAGCCATTTCTCTTACCGTTGTTTTGTGCACAAAGTATCTTTGAATGGGTATATTGCACTAACACGACCAAAACTTTGGTCAGTTTTTGCATATAAATGACATGAGTACAATAGAGACTTACCTCATATACTGTATTCAGCCATTTCTCTTACCGTTGTTTTGTGCACAAAGTATCTTTGGGACGGACATGAGTACAACTTGTACTTACTTTATGTACAACATTCAGCCATTTCCGTTATCGTTTTTTTTGGTAATAATCTAATAATAAACCATCTTTGCAAGGTCGTAGCACAATGACGCAACCATAATTTTGGTCAGCTTTTGCATATTTGGCATGAGTACAACTAGTACTTACTTTATGTACAACACTCAGCCATTTCCATGATCGTTTTTTTTTGGGAACGATATCTCGTTTTTCAGCCGCCATATCTAGATAACGCGACCACTGTGCGCAGGCAGACCGACACCGACATATTATTATGTGGAGTCAGTGAGTTGCCCTCTATCCTGTCAGACTAGCATAATCCATTTCCGAGATCGTACCCAGTTTCGTTGTGACCTCCTACCCTATCTTTTTACAGGTGAAAACAGAGCAATTCGGCATTTTAAGTATAGGTAGGTAACGTTAACTCGCGCGACTGGAGTCTGTCTAGTCGACAAACCGAGTGACAACTACTTTTATTAGATGCGCATGCCCGCTTGGGCTTGTACTTTGACAAAGGGGAAATGCTGCGAATGCTACTCTCTTCCGTGTTGCTCGAAGGTCGTTGACGATACATTACCCCGAAATTGTTACCAGTCAGTCGCCACAAGCGGGCTTGCAATAAATAATATTTCTATTTCTATTTCATAAATGAACCTCGAAACCAGTACGTTCACTCCTTTTTTGGCCAATTAAATTATTTTAAAAGGATAAAGGTACCCTTAAAAGTAACAGATCCGTTCCAAAAAATTTTTTGGGTGTTTACTTTTCTTGGTAAAAATTAAAAAAGCCATGGATTTAAGCCTCTTCGGATCTTTATCCAGCAAAAAAATAATATAACAAAAAAGATATACCTACAAAGTGAAGTAATAAGAAGTTATGGTATGTATTATATAAGGTGCTAACAAATTAGATACCGATATTTTTACAGCTGATAGTACTCCGCTCTCGGAGTACATTTAATTATGAAACATCATAGGTTTTCTTATGTTTTTTTGGAGAAAAGTAGGAAACAAATTTGCTACGTTAAAACACCCTGTTAATAAGATAATTAAATGAGACCTCTTTAGACATTCTAGAACCTCTTTAAACTATCATTCAGATGCTAGTATTTAATAACCTACAGTTTTCCCGCCGAATCATAATGACATTTATGAAAAACAACTTTTGACAAACAGTGTTAAACATCTTGACAGGTACATAATAGGGGTGATTATTTTAAAGATTAATTATAATTTATATTTTTTGTTCGGTAAATTAAAACAATAAAATGATATACAAAGGTTCCTTAATTACAGTTAAAAGTAAATTGTTTTAATGTAATGTATTATCTCTTAAAATATCCGTAACTAATTTGTTAGCACCTTATATAATTATAATACACATCGTCAAAGACCTACAGGGTTAAGTAGGTAGCACATTATGTAAATTACTGTAATAGTACATTGTGTATTAAGGGTGGTAAAGAAAGAATTACAAACGAGAGTCTGTTAGAAGCCCGAAGCCGAAGGCTGAGGGCTTTAATGACTCGAGCTTTGTATTTCCTTTACCACCCGTGTAACATACAATGTTTTTCGTCACTATTGCGAGGAAATGAAATAAAATCAGAAAAAACATCATATTTTTAACTTATTAGCGGCAGACTACATCATTGTCTGTGACTTACCACAGATAATGTCAAACGTGTTCGGAGTCCGATTCTAGTGACATATGAGATCAATAGTTTATTATGCGAGATTTTTAGGAAATAGTATTCAACTGACATTTCATCTCGAATGAAACTTCATATCGAATGGCACAAGAATTGGGGTCCTGACATATTGTGATAGTTTGAGTCCACGTATAATATTAAAAAAAAAAGCTATTACGCACGTTAAGGGCGTAATGGTAAAAAAAAGGCCCGCGGGTATTATTTTGGATTTACGGTCGATTTTTCTAGCATGTTAGGACACTATTTACGAGCAAGTGTGATGAAAAGGTAATTTAAGTATCAAAACACTGCTGCGTTATATAGCGTGTCAAATGTGAATAAAGCATCCCTCACTCTCGTACTTATTTACCTGTCAGAAGGTGACGGATGCCTTATGCTAACTTTGTTACGCCATAAACGCAGCAATATTAGGGCCCCACATGTATTTTTCAGTCCAAATCCGCTGCGTTTCCGCCTTTTTTCCACTCCCGAAGTCTCGACGCTGCCGACCATTCTAGTGACACCTCGCTCGCTTCTCTAGTCGGGCTGGCGGCGGGTTGTTTATTTATATTGATATTTATACATAGGTACCTACTACCTACATTACCCTCATTCGCAGCCGGATAAAAATAACAACTACCTATGAACAGTCTATTTGTAACAGTAGGATTTATTTTCTATCCTTTTAAAGGTGACGCGAAGGCAGACTATAACAGGTTTCAAGCACGGTCTAATAAACCAAGTCTTCTGTTGCAAAAAGGGACACTTTCTACATCATCGCACAATTACCTATCACTTGATTAACTATTACCCAAAAAATGCCCAAAAATAAGGAAAAAATCCAATTCAAATTACTAAGGTTTAAGTTTAAAATATCCACTCTTTTATCACACGCCTAATTTAGTCATTTACTTTAACTCTGTACGAGCTAGCATTTTTATAGTTAAGATTAAATTACAATGAAAAATTGTAACCTTACTCTACTGGTATCACCGGATTCTCCAAATCAAACTGGCCGTTCCACTCAAACCTACGTAAATAGTATAGGTAGTTATTTCGCTCTCGCTCAGTATCGTTACGCCAATCATTTCCAAACTAGCGCGGTAACAGGCGTAACATAATGTATAAAAATCAAAACTCCCCTCCACAAAAAACCCAAATATAACTTCTCAAATGATAATAGGTCAGTCAAACTGAAGTCGGTTTTTTGGTTAAAAATATTGTAGGACGCCGACTTCAGTTCGACTGACCTATTATCAGTTTATTATCATCAAAATAAGTTACTTTATGGTTTTTTTTAGGTGGTTTTTTGGTTTTTAAACCTTTGATTTTTTATTTAAAATATAATAATTATGATGATCAAAATATGATGTTATGAAATCCACTTCTTAATGAATAAAAATAAATAAACCGCATCAACAAAGTCGGTACAGTTGAACTATATATCGCTTAATAACGGATCCATGCGGACGACGACGCCACGCGGCACATATTTCGTATAAGTACCAAAACCTTCTCCACGATGTAACAAATACTTTTCTGAAAATCGCATCAAAATCGGTGTAGCTAAGCGCGAGATAATCGAGGACAAACATACATACAAACATACGGGTCAAACGAGCACTTTCGCTGAAAATGCAATGACAGCTGTCAAATGGTTGTCATTATTATCTTCTTACTTTTAGAAATATTTTTTTCGTTTTAAATGTAATGAATGTAATGATGTAGGGTTTTTTTCAACCAGCGGTGTGATAGAGATTAAATAAACATTTAAATAATTTAAAAAAAACAGTACTGACTTTTTAGGGTTCCGTAATCAAACTTATAGTTTCGCCATGTCCGTCCGTCCGTCCGCAGTCTACCTCAGAGACTCATAGTACTAGAAAGCTGTAATTTGGCATGAATATACATATTAGTCACGCCAACAAAGTGGTAAAATAAAATTTTGAAAAATATTTTTTTTACCCCATAGTGTGGGGTGTCGTTGGATAGGTCTTTCAAAAATATTGCGGGTATATGAAAACAGTTTTTCGATTCAGGGATCCGTTTATGAAATATTAAGCTTTAAAGCGCTATTTTTTGTTTCAAGTGTCCCCCCCCCCCCTACAGCCAAAACTACAAATACTAAAAATCTGAAAAAAATCTTCAACGAAAGCGCATATAACGAATTTTAAAGGAAAACTATCACGGCTAAGTAGACATGATTAGTTCCTGAGATACAGGCGACTAAAGTGTTTATACCTATCAAAATCGCCTATGATAACTTTGATAGAAAAATTTGTTAACGGGGCGTGCAGCACGCGCGGGGGGAGTCGAACTGTCCATGCAACAAATCGAGCGACAGCCGCGCTCATAAGCGCGAGCCGCGAGCGCCTAGATGCTGTTCGGACGTGCCCCGGAATGCTACCTACAAGTTTGCAATTTGCGATCTGAAAGTTTACAAATTTTCGATTAGATTATTGATTTGAGTTGAGTATCGTTTGGAAAACTTAAAATTCTATTTACTGACCTTGTTTTTTTTTCAATTTCTAGTAATTACTATATAAAAGATTTAACTTTTATTGTAATTTAAAGTCGGTTTGAAGCACTTTAGATACCTAACTACCTACATAGGTATTACTGATCTGATCTCACACTTAAAAGCTTGGCTCTTGTTTGAGATATTATATACGAATTTATAAGAAAAATAATCATTACTAAGTAGACTTAATTAGTTCCTGAGATACAGGCGACTAACGGGTTTATATATACCTACTAAAAATCATCTAAGACAGCGCCAAATAACTTTAATTAGAAAATTGGTTCATACATGTTGATTTTTGAGATAGAGCTTTCCGCCCGCGTCTTCTTTTGCGGAGAGTCAGAACATCTGTTTTATGGTGTATAATAGTTTACAGATGTAGTGAATAATCCTTTCCCATCGTTTTTGATTTTGCTTTTTCAGTTGGCTTATTGATGGGTACTGAAGCTAATTGAGAAAGCCAGATAAATACGAACTAATCCGACAAAAAACGATGGAAATGGATTATTCACTACATCTGTACATCACAATCAATTTTTTTTTTAATCTACGTGAATTTTGACTAAGCAGGCAACATAAACAACTTCAAATTTATGGCTCTACCTAAAAACCAACAAAATTGCCATAGAAAATATATTCACTGCCCCTCCTTCACCATTGGGTTTATTTTATAGTGACCCTTGATTAAATACATAGATAAATAAGTCGTCTAATTACTAAATTTCTATACAAACAATTAACCTATTTACCAGAAGATTTTCGAAAGCTGAATATTTTTGTATGTAATAGTCATCTCAATTACCCATTTTCATATCTTGCAGGTATTTATCAAACATTTATAGCTTAAAAATCTTCGATCAACAATTGCTACTAGATTCAACGTCACAGCTCTGAGACGGCCAGAAAAATATGAGCACCAAATAAGTTCGTGATTGATTTGGATATCCACTGGCGCGAAAGAAAGAGAAGAACAACTTTGTAGGCCTTACAAAAAATCGACTATATGTTGAATTCATTTTGACTAATTTGACATAACTGGAAATAGCCAAAGGCGTAGATAGATTACAGATTTCACGACATTGCAGATTCACGTCACACAACAGAAAGTGCAAGCAGCGGTATTAACCGAATCGACGACGTCAAATCTAGTAAAGGGTTTACCTATGTTGCCTTTTTGTAAAACTAATTATTTCTTCCTCCTTACCAAATATTTAAAAAGAGGGTAAATGTTTTAATAATAACAATTCATGATCGTGACCAAGACCAGAGGCCTTAGCACACTAGGCCTTATGTCGGCGATGAAGGCGAGTGTGCCAAGGCAATATGTGAAATGTACAGGTACTCATATTTTGTAAATTAAGTACAGAATACTTCCACTACTAATAATGAGCCTCTGATTATGATGCATGTACTCGTACATATTATTTTATTATACATATAGTGAAAAGAGCTATTTTCAGTTTGCACTTTAAGTACTCAGTTTATACCCGACTGCGGCAAAGCCCGAAAGGAGGGTTATATGTATGTCCGACTCTATGTCCCCTCGTAATTACTAAAAGGCAAAACCGATTTTAAAAATTATACGTGGTCAGTTTCGTCTTCGTTTCGTTTGGCCAGTGTCATAGGCTATATTAAAATTATTGAGTTAGGTGAATTAAAAATATAACATGATAAGTAACATTACTTTGACGAGATTATCCAAACAACTGTTCGGATTTTTTAAAGCTTACTTTTTGTTAGACTTGTTTAAATTAAGACTGCGCCGAGCAAACGCCGAGCGTCCAGTGGCGCCCTCATGACTATTATTGGGTTTTCTAATTAACTAAAGAATTTCCTTGGATCCAAACAAAATGTGTTTGTAGCGCAAGTATAAACACAATTTATGGGATACGTAACAAACTTTAATAACAATTACCCTTTGAGTAGTCAGCTTAACGGGAAAAGGTGGCCACTTTTTTTCGTTAAGTTAATAACTCGAAGGTGAATTATTATTAAACTATATGATATACCCTATAAGTTGTGTTTTCATTTGTAGTACAAACAAATTTCGTCCAATTTCAAGAAAATACTTTAGTTTATTAGAAAACACAATAAAAGTAATGAGGGCGCCACTATACATCCGGCGTACGCTCGGCGTAGTCTTAAGACAGGACATAAACAAAGGTAAATACAACATACATAATACATTCAATCACGCCTGTTTCCCAGAGGGGTAGGCAGAGACCACTTCTTTCCACTTGCTACGATCTTGACAAATTTCTTTCGCTTCTTCCACATTCATACATCTAGTCATGCACGCACGTCGGTTTCGGGTACTTAAGATTCGGCCCTTTTCCAGTATTTCTCCGATTTGATTTGAAAAAGTACGCCTAGGGCGGCCCCTTCCGACCCGTCCACTCACTTTCGATCTGTATATCTCTTTCGTCAAATACAATTAGCTTATAAATTCACCGCCTTGGTTCGATTCGATTCGATTCGATTTAGACCACATTTTTAATACCTGCTCAGAAGCCTTCGAACGTTTGCTTTGATACGGGCAGCTGCGCAATAACTGCGCTTAAACGCACAAGGTTATAATTGCCGTAAACTGATTTCCATTATAATAGCAACATCCTTAACAATCTGGTTCTCGTAGGTATTTATAATTAAAAGTAATGAACGTTAGAATAATCTAGAATGTAATGTAGAAACCGAACTAAAACCAGTGTCTATTCTACTTTGATTTAAATCATATCATCCTATTTTCGAATCCGTATGCTTATTTCACACTACGGCCGTGTTTATGGGGAAGTGGAGAAGGATCCCGGACCGCGAGATTGGCGAATGAGTCAACTATTTAGCTTGGCGCCTTTCTCACTTAAAATTAGGTTTATAAATATTTCTAAAGTCACGTTTTTAAACTATGTAAATTAACCCAATTTTTGTCTGACCAACCATTCGGTAAGTTATAATTATAACATAAATATACTTGGGCATCTATTGAACGAAATAAAGAGAGGATGCATGCGCGCTTGCGCTAGAAATAGAAGCGCTTTGAATGCGAGGACGAAGCTATGCAGTCTCCGTTCAGATTTAGACAGCAAATAGGACGATCGAATACCACGAGTACTTACGAGCAGCCGCGTTCGATGTGTTAGGTAACTTATCTTGGCAATATCCATAAACAAAACATTTGAGTCAGCTTACCGAGGTAGGTGGTTAAAACACTTCCACTCTCCACCCTTACGCATTACCTTTGATTATTTACTCTCTAGATAGAACTTCAATGACATGAATGCGTCGAAAAATTTATCAGCTAACTGTTAGCCTATAAGTAGCTTTCCGCTCCTTAGTATCAAATGTGTTGTCAAGGGATACAGTCGTGTTACGTGTCAAAATTTATTTTGCTAAAAAGGCACTAAAATGGCGAGTTGTGTAATTAAACTTTGTCGAAATTACAAAGGACGTATGAAATCAAACAGCAAAGTCACCTACCACCGGTAAGTAATTCAGAATTCATAGTATTTATTTCAAAAATCCATCAGTTTAATATGTCTAATTAATACGTTTCCATCTTGGCATTATTGTTGGTGTTGCCAGTTTTGAAATCCGAAATTCCCTAGTCCCTAGTGATGTGAGTGTCTAAGTATAGAAGTTACGTTAGGATATGTACGAGTATACATTAAATTAATAATAGAAAACTGTCGAGTGTAAGTCGAGAATAGTGGAAATTGATAAAAATAAATTTTGACTTACAAACTGGAAATTTGACATGGGCTCATTGAAAACAAAACAATTTGAAAACGGCCAAGTGTGAGTGGATAATAAACGATTTTGTAAACATAACTTATTTTGATTTTGAAACATATGATTTGTAGGAATGCGTATTTACTCGGGTAAAAATTAACTTTTTCAAAATGTCTTCCTTTTATTTTGTTCGGCAAAATTTGCCGGTGAGTGTATTTTATGAATCGAAAACATTAAAGTCAACCCATTCCAATTCGAATCGATACCTATATTTTTAGTTTTTCAAACACTTCACAATAACTAAACCTTACTATGATCATTTTTCCCTGTAAATTAGTAAATATGTCTTTAGCTGGCATCCCTAATTCCCTATGTATGCCCACAGAGATAAATAGAATGACGTTTTGCGAGTGTCAGACAAAGGAGTCACGCACACAAGCATACAAAAACTGGCCTGTTTCAGTCGTAGTGATTACAGGGCCACACTCTATCTAGAGAGTAAATAATCAAAGCGCATTACAAAACCTCGTGAAAGTTGAGAAGAACTGATTGCAGAATTTTGATTTGTTTTCATGGGGTAAGAATAAAGAAGAAGATGTATTTACCTGTGTAGCCTGCCGCAGCCGGTCGCCCGCCACCGCGAGCTGAGGGTCCTGCGCACGCGGCGCCGCGCCCTCCGCCTCGGGGTTGTATTTCTGATCGCTCACGGAGGAAGACGCCACAAGCGGTTTCGTATAACTGTACAACAATAATAATGGTCACCAATCATTTAAACTACACAAACCAAATCCATTTATTAACGACCTGCCCTTAGGCCCGTATTAATAAACTCATCTTGGCTGAGATGCCAGTCACAAGATACGTCAAAGTGAACGTCAAACCATAGAACACTGCCATGTTTGACGCATCTCAAGACGAGCATTAGAGTTGAGATTAGTTTATTAACGACCTGCCCTTAGTCTCGGTGGGATCTAATAGACTTGGTCACTCATCTATCACCTAATAGATACAATTCGTATACATTATTATATGCGCTTGCGTCTATATTTTTGACATCATTCAGAAAGACGTCGTTAATCTCGTTGACGTTGGTAGTGACCTCGCCGTCGAAGCCAGTGGCCCAGGATCGATGTCCGGCATGAGCGCGAGTATTTGTTCCTGATTCTTGAATGTTTCCATCTAAGTACCTACCTATGTATTTGGGTATGGCCGTCAAAAATTGTACATTTGAAAACTGTCGTCCATCTCACTTAAATAATAACTTTCATGTATTTTGGTTTTATAATAACTTGTAAATAAATAACAATAATTATAATTCGCAATGTTTTCAAGCATATACGGGGTGCCTCCGACCTTGGGGCTTTAAATGCAACCATCGGTTCTACTCGCTAATTTGAACTACTTTTGTTTTGCAATAATAATTTACTTAAGTTTAGATAAATAATTAATATTAAATCTTGGCCATATAATCACTATCTCGTGGTACGGGAGCGACATTTCCTTGGTACGAGGGCTAAAGAAAAATGAAGAAATGGATCGCGTACCTTGAAAATTACATTTAACATCTATGAAAACATTAAAATTTAAGTCGGACATATTTTTAACATCTTACAGAACAAAAGACATCCAGTTTCAGGAGGAGAAATTATCCATGCATTTAAAACCCCAAAGTCAGAGGCGCACTGCATAGGTATTATGTTATTTAAGTCAATTAACGTTTCCTGTTAATACCAATGATATTTTATATTTATATACGTTATGCTCATACTAAACGCTATGAAAACCCGTCGCCAATTACTGACATTTGCAACGTTGCCATAGACGTTGCCTACTTCTACAGACAAAGACGGCAATCCGTAGCGAACGCTATTGTTGGAAAGAAATAAATGGTTGTTTCAAATTGCTCGCCGTTTCCGCAAAGACAAGTGCCCGCTCACGGCCGCCATTAAGCTACTCGTCTTTATCGCACACATGTGATATCTAATTGTGTATCTCATGTTTCACAGGTGACAGTGACGCCAGTGCAAATTAAACAAATGGCGATGTAAACAAATTGTAAAAAATATTTACGGTAGTTACGAATGAAATGAGACACCCTCTCTTCCTTTTACAGTTACAGTATAATTTCGGCAGCCTCGAAAAACACAAGACGACCTTTTTTATGAAATATTTTTGTTACTTTTCAGTAGTAAAATTTAATTTTCTAAGATGCGTGCGTGTCGGCGGCCGGCCGGCCGCGGCGCAACTGAACGGTAGCAGGGTAATTTACCATGCTTCTTGAGGAACATTTTTGCGCGCATATGACGTGTGTGCGTGATATACTTATAATATCATTCGTTAATACTGCGATGAATTTTTTTAAATTGTTAATTTTCGTGCTCATATAAAAATTCTGTGTGCCACAACATCTCGCAGATGAACTCAAAAAAATATACGAATTGTTCCTTATAGGGTAAATCGCCTATTACTGGCCACCCTCCGGTAACTGGCCACTTTGCAATAAAATGTGTAAAGCAAGAGATTTGCTCACTTTTTTGCTATTAAACTAGTGTAGGTATACAGGGTGGAAAGATAAATAAGTCGGGCCCTGGAGGGAAACTACCTTAAATCCTTAAGTTGGCTCATTTTACTTAAAGGAGACATTCCTTTATTTTTTAAAAGAAACAAAACTGCTTTAAAAGATTTCCTTAAATAATCTTGTCTCTCCCGGGAATCGAACCAGGTAAAAATGTAAAAAGTAAACACTCGATATGATTAATGTTAAATTTCACGTTTTTTTATTTCTAATACTAAGTGTTACTTAGAGACATTTAATCCCGAACAATAATCCTATCGATTATAAGAATAAAATAGCTACTTTTAATTTTTTACATTTTTAGCTAGTTCGATTCCCGGTTGAGGCAAAAAAATTTAAGAAAATCTTTGAATGCAGTTTTGTTTCTTTTTAAAAATAAAGGAATGTCTCCTTTAAGTAAAATGAGCCTACTTAAGGATTTAAGGTAGTTTCCCTCCAGGGCCCGACTTATCTTTCCACCCTGTATATCCTGAGTTATTACCCGGAGCACCTACTGTCCAAGTATCTTTACTAACAGCGTCAGTAAGAAATTTGATGGCTAGTAACTAAATGACACTTTCTAAAGTGTTATTGACGATTTACTGTATCCTCTATAGCTTTGGAATGGCTAACGTTGCTCGTTAAACTTGCTATGTTTTTATTGAATAATTTTAATAAAATAACGCAATAAAGTGTATCAAAAGTCATTTCAAACAAGTGTCTCACTGTTCGTTCATGAATGATACTTCATGATCATTTACCTATGTTACCATCTTACTACGAAACAAACAAAAATCCAGGGCAGCAAAAACCTTTACTGAGTCATGGCAACACCAAACTACAAGTTGTCCAACCTACCAAAAAGAATCCACCGTTATCCGCTGCTTTCTAACTTTACAACTCACCGAATGTATAATGATTAAGGTTATGTCCACAGTATTTTTGATTCATGAATGATACCGATTGTTACTAACATTCATGATCTGTTGTTAAGCTGAGTGTGCTCTATAGAGAGTAGGCATTAGCTACTAATTGATACTGACTAAAAATATTTCATAGTAGATACCTACAATAATATTTTAAATGATGATACGTCATACGCGCGCAACAGCGTTCCGCAAAAATGATGGTAAATTACCTTACTACCGTTCTACCGTTCAGTAGCGCGACGGCCGCTCACAGGCACGCGTCAAAGACAAGACAATTTTATTACCGAAAAGTAACAAATATAATGTCATAAAAAATGCCATCCAGTGTTTTTTGAGGCTGCCGAAATTATACATTAACTGTACAAGGAAGAAAGGATGTCTCATTTCATTCCTAAGTACCGTAAATATTTTTTACATTTTGTTTACATCGCCATACTTTGTTTTAATTTGCACTGGCGTCACTATCACCTGTGAAACATGAGATACAGAATTGACAACATTTCATTTAGGTGACACCTGCAAATTACTATACGAATCGAAAGAGTTTTACCTCCTGAACACGGCAAAATATTTATTTAGATTTATTTTTCTTTATTTACAAAATTACAAGTAAGTTAATAAAAATATCGAGTTTTACCAAAACTATGCCTGAATAGATATAAATATATAATACCATTGCCTTTTTCACGAGAAAAAAAGCTGTCATACTTCAAATTTGACATTGACACTATTGACAGATGGATAGATACTTAGGGCCACTTGCACGCAGAATTTAACCCTGGGTTAAGGCACTAACTCGAGTTAGTAGACGTTAGATTCATATGAAAACTGTCATTTTAAATCGAGTTAGGCCCACTTGCGTGGACCAGAGTTAGCGTCTTAACCCGAGGTTAGGCGGCAAACCACGTACAAAAGTAGACGCTTAACTCTGGGTTAAGGGCTAACTCTGGTCCGCGCAAGTCCGCATTAGGCCCACGCAAGTGGGCCTTAGTGTCTTAACCCAGGGTTAAACTTTTCGTGCAAGTGGCCCTTAGAAAATTATCTGTTGACATGATACTTTTTTATATACTTACAGATTGGACTAGGGTGAATATCAGATTTCGTGTTTTGCACTTGTCCACCCATGTTAACTTCATGTATAATGAACTATTGCGGTCAAGTTTTTTTTTGGTTGAAGTTCGTTCCAAAAACCAGTATTGCCATCAATAAAAAAGGTTTTTTTTCGAATAGAAGATATTTATAAAAAATATCAAACGTCAAAAATCTAAGCTCTTTGGCGCGTCCTTCACTGTGTTCTGTTTTTGAAACATCTGTTTTTTTATTTTTTTTGCCAAAAATCTCCTATTCAACAGGTTTTTCATTATTTAAGAATATTGAACTATGTGTAGCTTTAACAACATATTTTTTTGATCATTTAATCAAAAGTTATTGTTAATTCAATTTTGTCCACCCCAAAAACACCTAATTTCTTTGGCGTATTTGAGCAGTCTCGCATAATGTCACCATGACACGTGGACAATCCCTACCTCCCGCCCCCGCTCCGTTTAGTTGAGATCTAACGCCCGACAAGTGCAGACCTGTGCAAAGTTCAACGTGTTTCGGAAGATTTTTTTTTTATCGGTGTGCGTGTGTTTTTTTCCGTTGAGTACCTAATTTCTTCGGTAGTCGATTTTATACTTAAGTACGAGTTGCAATTTTTTATACTTTTTTAGTGTATGCACGCTGTGATTGCTCGCTTCCGTAATTGTAAGATAAAACAACTCGTTAAATACTCACAGATATAAAAAATAAAATAGGTCCCATTCTAATTTCTTTGGTGCTAATTTCTTCGGATTTCTTTGGCATTGAGTTGCAAAGAAATTAGGTTTCCTCCAAAGAAATTAGGATCTGGTTGAAACTTATTTGGTTTAGTGAGCTTTTATTAACTTAATTGTGTATTTTAGGGTGCGTTTTGTTTATAATATTTCCTATATTGGTTTCTACACAATCAACAATAGACAAAATAAAGATCATTTGTTGTTAACATTATAAATCTTAAAAGCCTTAATAAAATAAAATCTTTATAGCTTTTCTATAATAAACACGAGTGTAAAAGTGGTATTGAACATGTTCTTTAAATGATTGGAAACATTTTGTCATTTTAGGGAAAAAAAATTGTATTTAAACGTTACAGATTTGAAATCAAAATAGCGCGAAAAAAAAAGAAATCAGCTATTAAAATAAAACCGAAACCAAAAAATAACCTAATCATAAGTTTAAAGGTGCCCAATGGGTCTTACCCAAATCAAAATCAAAGGATACTACTAGTGTAAAGATTTACAGCAGGGTTTTATGTTGATTAAAATAGAAAAAATGTTCAACAATTTAATACAAATGTGATTAAGATCATGGATCTAAAAAAAATGTCGTACCTTATGTTTAATAAACACTGATCGAAATACATGCCGCTTTATTTAATAAATAACTGATTTAGATTAAATAAATTAAAAAAAACGAATTAAACTTATGCATACAAAATTTGTATGGCGCATTATTCTAATATCTTTGGCGTGAGTTTTGCATTTTTCTAATTTCTTTGGCGTATTTTCTAATTTCTCTGGGCATGTCCTAATTTCTTTGGCATTGTTATTTTCAAAATGCTAAAACTCAAAAACTCCTGATTTTATTTAAGGCAGAATAACATATTTACACATGGAATGAACTCGTTTACAAGGTATGTTATCTCAATTATTAAAAATATATGTTAAAAAAAGCGCCATAGAAATTAGAAAATTTCAGACGAAATCTGATATTCACCCACTAACGTAATATGTCCATTGTGTCGTAGAAATGAAGTTACGCCCTTTTAGAATAAGTACATCTTAATAAATTAATAATAAAATAATTATTCATTCTAGAGAAAATTTAAAACTATTAGTGTCTTTCTCCTTCCAAACAGTATCTATAAAACGAATAAAATTAAAGTCTTGAAAATATGAAATCTTGTCAATTAGACATCGCTTGAGTACGATAAAGAGCTAAATGGCCGGTATCTATGCACGCCGCATCATTCTAACTAAGTATAGCTATTTATCTGTTTCTGACAATAGCGTTCGCTAAGGATTGCCGTCATTATCTGTAGAAATATGGCCACGTAGCATCTGTTAGTTACTGACGGCGGGATTTGAATGCGTTTAGCATGAGCATAACGTATGTAAATATAAAATATCATTGAGTAGATAGGTATTAAGTTCACCGGATATAATAGAAATTAACTAAAATGCTGATCACTACCCATCTGTATTGTATAAGGTAGTATTTAATTTAAGTAATTCATAGGCATACTTTTTAGGTACTTAAGTATTTTAAAATTCAAATAAACATCAACTTTAACAAATATTTTTTTATTATTAACTTGGTTCTTACACCACAACTTCTTTTACACCCGTATTCACAATAGTACATTGTGTATTAAGGGTGGTAAAGAAAGAATTACAAAGGAGAGTCTGTTAGAAGCCCGAAGCCGAAGGCTGAGGGCTTTAATGACTCGAGCTTTGTATTTCCTTTACCACCCGTGTAACATACAATGTTTTTCATCACAATTGCGAGGAAATGAAATAAAATCAGACAAAAGATCATATTTTTAACTTATTAGCGGCAGACTACAGATGTAGTGCAAAATGATTTTCCTTCGGGAAAACTCGGATCTCAATCGGAATACGATGGCACCCGAACTGCCAATCAATGATTGTATTAAATGAGTGACGTTTTCATGTCCATTAAAATGGAACTTTATTGTTTAGTGTCAAATGACAAAGTGACAAATGACAGCATATGGCACTGTATAATATAGAGATGTTACAACCACCTTCAATAACTTTGAAAATTCTCAGTTTTATTGCCATTAGTAAACAAAACATTATCTTCACATTAAAACATAAAGTACCACAAAATAAAGCTTATTGGGAAATATTTACAAGAATAAAACTCAATACCTGCCTACTTAAAAACAGCATCTACTAACGGGGCTAGTATGAAAAAAAAAAGTCATTAGCGTCCCTCTCGCACCTAAGTAAATAACCCGCGTGTGAGAGGGATGCAAACGACATGAAGACTTTCATACTAGGCCCGCTATGATGCTTATAGGTACAGTCACCGTCATAAATAAGTGATGATTTCTATACCTTGTCGCTTTTAATCGTTGGACAATTTCGTATGACATTTCAAACTGACGTTAAAGTGACTAGGTTCATAAATGATAACTTATTTATACCAGTGACTGTACTTAACATTAATATTTTACCTACTGCATATTTTGGTCGATATTTTCAACATTTTCTATTTCACAATCTGAGTAACCGTCATCGATCATATCATAGTCAGATTCGTCAGTGCTTTCATTTACGTTAATTACAATGCTATTGATGTGATCATCCATCGAGTGTTCCTGTGACCGATATTCATTTTCACATTTCATGGCATGATCACAAACTTTCTTCCATTCATCCGGGCCAATCATATTTATTTTTTCTTCAATAATTTTTTTTACTGTACCCATATTCATGTCAATGTTCCTTTTTGATCCGTAACCTTTTATCTGTGACCATATATTTTCTATAGGGTTGAAGTCGGGATGGTATGGCGGTAACCTTAACACTTCGTGCCCATGTTGATGTAAAATTTTGTCAATGGAATATTCTACAAAGTCTTCTTTATGTCGACAAATAATTTCGTATACTTACTTAGTTGTATTTTAGGAAATGATGAATCATGGGGAATATTGTGTTTTTGTAACCAGTTTATCATAAGCGGCTTTGCGGTATTAGAGTTGGGCGGGCGTTCCACGTATTTATTGTGATAAGCAGCATTGTCTACTACTAATACAGAATTTGGAGACAAGTTAGGAATAAGTTGATTCTGTAACCATTTTTCATAATTGACATTATTCATGGCATCGTGATAATCACCGGTCTTATCAGTAGACTTGTACATAAGTAGAGCACCCGGTACAAATCCTTTGGCACTACCTGCATGTATTATAATAAGGCGTTGACCTTTTGAGATTAACTGTTTCACTCCTTTATCCGTAGAATCGATCCAGCACTTCCCTGTTAAATGGGATGTATGAACATAAGTTTCGTCCGTATACACAATATCCCTGCCTTCAGATCTTTACTTCCTTATTAAGTCCAGGTACTTTACTCTTTTAAGTCTAACGTCACCTTTTTCCATCAGCATTTTTCTATTGTTAGTAATTTTCTTGAATAGAAAACCCATTTGGCGTAGTATCTTTCTTAGTGTAAAATCACAGCCATTGAAATTCATTGTTTCTATTAATTTGGACTTTAGTGCTCTTATTGTAGGAACTTGTTTATAAATCAGATGAAAGTTATAAACCATTCGTCGTATCACTGCGTAATCAAAATCATCAAGATCTAGATAGAATTTCTTGCGTGGTCTTCCCAGCTTAATATTGTTTGTGATGGCATCTTTATTTTTTCTATATTCTTCTTCCTGGTTCAAAAATTTTCTTATTGTAGGTTTAGATATGCCTGTTGCGTCCGAAATTCGCTGTTGAACTTTGCCAAAATACTCTGAGTTATTGCTATTTTTGAATTTGCTATTTTCTGATAAGAAATACAGGTATATATTAAATATAATTCCTTGGACTGGATTTTTTAACCGATTTCGAGGTTTCGGCATGGTAATACAACCAATACAACCTTTTTATAAGTAAACTGTAAATATAATCAAAACTATAGCGAATATTTGAATTGCGTGTTAGCCACTCTATATATATATTCGTCTGCTGATGCGACTTACCCCTACGGCTGTAAGATGGGTACTGAAGCTAATTGAGAGAGCACGATAAATACGAACTTTTCCGATAAAGGACGAAGGAAAATCATTTTGCACTACATCTGTACATCATTGTCTGTGACTTACCACAGATAATGTCAAACGTGTTCGGAGTCCGATTCTAGTGACATATGAGATCAATAGTTTATTATGCGAGATTTTTAGGAAATAGTATTCAACTGACATTTCATCTCGAATGAAACTTCATATCGAATGGCACAAGAATTGGGGGTCCTGACGTATTGTTATAGTTTGAGTCCACGTATAATATTTAAAAAAAAAGCTATTACGCACGTTAGAAGCGTAATGGTAAAAAAAGGCCCGCGGGTATTATTTTGGATTTACGGTCGATTTTTCTAGCATGTTAGGACACTATTTACGAGCAAGTGTGATGAAAACAATACTTAAGGGATCCTTCACTGAGTAAACGCACTGCGTTCAATACAGCTTTGTGATTGGTCCTGTTTGACTGACCTTTTGTTTCTGACACGATTTGAACCACCCTGTGCGTTCGTGAGCACTGTGAGACCTCATAGTGACGTTTGTGAATACGGGTGTTAATCCTATTCGATCTATTTCCATTCAAAGTAAACTGAAACGCAGAGTGCCTTGCAACAAAGGCCTATTTAGTTAAATTGTATGACATTGTGTAGAATATGGTATACTCTAATATAATACCTATTATCTACCATTTCATACCGGATAATAGGTATGCAAGTTGCATGCTCATAAGTAAGAATA
>OZ014438.1:53314192-53519192 GCA_963966035.1 Acleris laterana | reverse complement strand
ACCTACCAGTTGCATTAACACCGCCGAACGAGATCTTCGCGATTGCAATATTTTGCTTAACGTAGGTATCACCGTCTGCGGGATCCGAGCTAATCCGATTAATGCTAAATCGCCTACACCGTTCGCTCTATATTGTTTTAAAGTGAAAGTGGTAGGTATGGTGCGTACTTACCATAATTCGTGATGGGATCATGCGGCATACTCTTTGAGATTGAGGCGTGCCGGCCACCACCGGCTCCAGCTCGACCGTACTGGGCGGCTTTCATAAAGAGTTACATACATACATACATACATAAGCTACAACAGCTCTAAAAACTTGTTGATAATTCTGTTACCACATTTTGCACAATTAGGCTAAGATTTAAGCCAATCGCAGCTTTATTACAAGCCTTTATTCCGTTAGTCGCCTCTAACGGCATCCACGGGAAGACATGGGGTAGCACTATTCTAACCCGGCTACCACACGGGCCATGAAGAGTTGATGACAAATAGTAATGACCGTTGTAGATGACCTGGTGTTTCTTACATAAGTACTGCGCTATTTTGATAATAGCCTAGGACACGTCGTTAATGAACTGTAAAGCCGCCCGCCGCGCTGCGCGAGCGCTGACTACGTCGCACTGTTGTATACCTACATTGTTTGTATAGATCATCTTGTCTAATTGGAAATAAGTTAGTGTTAAGTTTTACAAAGTGCATTTATGAAGATCTCCAGCGCGTCCGCGGGCGGCGCGCGGGCCGCGCAGGCGCGCAGGTCGCGCTGCCCGCGCTCGCACTGCGACTGGGCCCGGCCTCATTAATGTTGCGCATCTTTGTCTTCAAGCTGCCATTCAAATAAAATAGAACATTGACAGCATCCGTTTTTAATTGTTTTTAGAATTTTATTATTAAATTATCGGGAGTTGGTGTAATATTATTTTAAACATAGGAGTAGGTAGACGATTTGTAGCGCAAGTAAAAACACAATTTATGGGATACGTAACAAACTTTAATAACAATTACCCTTTGAGTAGTCAGCTTAACGGGAAAAGGTATGCATACATATCTGCAATATTATACCAACATACCTAGGCTAATTTAAAATAAATTTCGAACCTTCAGAAGCTACATAGGTATGTAGCTTCCCTTTTCCTCTATAAGCGTAATTTGCTTCAGCAATATACATATATTTTAGATTGTTTTTTTATATATTGCGTTTGTTTAGGTTTACCAGGAATATTAAACCGGGCAAGTCAACTTCGGACCATGTTCAGTGCAGGGTTCCGTCAACACTACAACGTTACTTACTACAAACGTTAAAAACTATCTCCAAAAACCACAATTACATTACATACACCATTTATAGGGTGCCGTGCCCGAAAGGAGAGTCCAGCGGGAGCTGCTACTGCGCCGGCCGCGCCTGCGCTGGTCCTGCCTCCGTCCTTCCCAACTTTAAAGAGCCTGTATCTTATGAACTCTAATAGATAACGAGTTTTTCAGAATATGTGTTAATATGGCGGATTTACTAACAATTTTTTGTTAGTAATCCGCCAAAATTAAATAATAAAGGGGGAAATAAAAAATATATAAAAAATGTATTTTTTTACTGGTGTATCGTAAAAACGGTAGAACATACACGCGTCTGGTCTGACAATCGTACAAAAACGAAAAAAAAAACAAAAATAGAAAAGTGTGAGTTGGGTTCCCACTGATTCCATTCGAAATCAAATTCAAATCGGAATATAACAATACCTACTGCGCAGCGGTACGGAGCCCTCGGTGCGCGAGTCCGACTGGCACATGACTGGATTTTTAATAATTTATGTTGCTTGCGGGCATTAGAACTTATTACGTCCTTAAGAGTTCAATTTGGGTCCATATTGACTCGCATACATTTTTTATTCATATTTTTTGTTTTCCTACCAATTTGTATTCATAATAATCACTATTAATAAAAAAAATCTTCCTACTTTTTTAATCATACTTTTTAAGTCATAACTGGAACAACCACCTATGTTGGAACAACCTCCCGCCGCCACTCCGAACTCTGCAAACAGCGAACACGTTTAAAGTCAAATGTAAGGCATATTTACTAAGTCAGCAAAAAAAGTAAAGCTTGATCATTACGCAATCAATCTATTCAATTCTCATTCTTCAAGGCTGTAATGTTTACCTTATGGGACTGCTCTAAGTAGAATCGTAAGTAGTTTAATTCAAATGTCGCACTGAGGTACCATTGAAACACTATTTATTTTATTTCACGCACTAAGCTGAATCAACGTTGAATAGAATAAATATAAATTAATTTTGTTTCGTAATCCAGCCACACCCTAAGAGTGAGAGGAGGTAAATGAGGGTAGGTACCGGTTATTCCGCTGCCGACCCGCGCCGTTTGTTAAAGCCTTATGTTGGTAGCACCGATTGGCGCTTTTACCCCTCTCCACTTCCTTGTCTCCTGTGCTCAGTTGCCTTCCTTTTTTTTATTTTTTTATTATTTGTATGAATATTATGAATATTTATATTTTACTCCTCTATTCCATTTTTCTACTATATATTGTATTCTCTTATTAGTTATTATTTAAATCAGTGTATATGTGGGCAACCGCTGTCTCTTCGTTCGTGTGTCATGTTGGCGCCACTGAAAATCAGCGTCGCGGTTCCGGCCGTGACATAGTGCTGAGTGGTGTCAATTTCGACGACAGGAATCACCCATGGCAACATTATGCTAAAATTTCTAAATTCCTTTTCCTTATTGTTTCATTGTTTTTTTCTGTGTTGCCATTGTTTTTGTCAATGTTAAATTTAAAATGTGTTTTATTTGTTTTTTCCTGTGATCGTCGAATAAATATTTTCTATTTCTATTTCTATTTCTATTTCTATTTCTATAATTATCGCGATTCATAATGCATATTTTTTTTTGAAACTTACTTTTTGAGATTTTTTATAAATCTAACCCAACCTAACCTAACCTTATTTTATTACACGTAAGATATTTAAGAAATTGTGAAAAGTGTACGGCTTCATTAATATTGGCGTTATGAATTCAGATGATTATGAGTTCCGATCGTTAGTACTAATTTTTTTTATCAAGAGTATGAAGAGTTATCTGTATGATGTAAAATGGTATGAGAAACATTTTCGGACTTCCGATAATAGGACTTAAAAAGTTATGTGAGTAGATAAGCACCCGTTCAATTTACAGTTTTCGTAAATTGGGATTATGATTATGAGTTAAGTATAAGTTTTATAACTTACCGTCTTATACACCATAGGCCCGAGGACCCGACAGATTATAACTTTATTAACAGCGCATTCCTGAGGTTGTATTGAGTTAAAAATGTTATACTAACATACCTATAAGTCCAATTCGTTTTTTTTTTTCATACTTGTTGCGTACATACATAAACTCACGTCTTCATTCCCAGACTGGGGTAGGCAGAGCTACAGAATTACCAACAAGTCTTAAAATTTGTTGATAAAACTGTAACCACATTTTGCACAAATAGGCTAAGATATCATACAAGTTAAGTGGAATATATCCGCTTCTCCAGGAAAAAGCCTGAGCACGATCTAGCAACGCTTTTCTTGTAATTAGCACTTGTTTACGGGAAATCCCCAAGTTATGAATATGAGTAATTTGTCCCTTTATTACTTGTAATGTTAAAAGAGTTACTTAGGTGAAAGAAAGAAAAAAACTACAACATGAATAAGAAAAATATTTGGCTTAAAAAGCATAGATAATTACAAAGGAGTTTTTATTCCATTCCTTCCTTATTGTTTTCACTACGATAGCCTCAAAAATACTGTCACCATGGGTCACTTTAGAACTTGCAGGTTATACTTAGTCCTAAATTGTCCGGATTTTCAAGTCAAAAGACGTTAAGTATGTATTTTCATTTTCCATTATGTTTTGATAGAACTCTGAAAGGTTACGTAGGGTGACTTCGCCGGTTTGCCGTCCTGTTCCAGTTTTCGTCCAGTACGCAGAGTAGTTTTGATCATAAGCACAGAATAGATATACAAAAAGCTGTCATCGCGCAAGTTTGAACTAGTCGCGCCCTTTAGTAACAAAGCATCATTCCTACCAACCTAAAAATATTACAGGACGTGTTGAGACTCTAAAAAAAAATACGGCAGTTGTCGGTTTGATTTCGTGCGACGAGCATGTCATCGCGGTGCTCGAAAAATAGTCCCAGCAAGAGATTTCACGGTGAGTTTTTACTGTTATTTACGCATTTGTGATAAATGTTCTGGTGCATAAGACTTATTTTGAACATAATTAACTTAAATTAATGTCGTAATCTTATATTATTAACGGTAAACATATAAAATTTTAGCGGACTAATACTAAATAACGTAAACTGCAAAAAATCTAGTTTTCCGTCCGCCTGGACGAAAACTAAAATGTCAGATGATATTTGGTATCATGAAAATATCCAACAATGTATAAGATTTTACTTTGTGTTTAATGCGAAATGATCTTTAGTGGTTACATGATTCGATATTCAATTTTCGTCCACTCTTTTGTCAGTGTTGCGTGGGTAAAATAATATCCTGAATATGTGGACGAAAACTGAAAACTGTTGTAAATATTGAATATATTTCCGTCCACATGCTTTAATGGGTGTGGACGAAAACTAAAAACTACTCCTATGCTGATTATATTATCGTCCATTTGCTTGAATTGCAGGGGACGAAAACTAAAAACTGCTTCTATACACTTTACAAGTTTTCGGACAGTAAAATTTATTTTATTTGTTTCTCTTTAAAATAATATTTATTTTGTTAGAAAATGAAAAAAAAACCCAATTACAAAGAAAAGCTATTTATAGCTCAGTTTTATAGTTTTTTTTATAGCTCGTTATTTTCTTTGTAGATGACTTCATTGGGAAAAATCCAAGAAAGAAAACTGCATCTTACTCCGAAGAGTCCATCCACTCATCCACATCCACTCCTGCCAAAATATATACCTTACGAATTATTTGCGAATATGTCCTGTAACAATTAAAAAACCAAAATGTGAAATTTGTTTATTAAAAGTACTGCTACCTAAAAGTCTGGTATTTGATTTGATGGCTTTAAACTATACCCCAAATACAGTGGTCGAAAACTAGATAACATTAGGACGGAAACCAACATTTTCGGACGAAAACTAGTAAAATCCATACTTTCATCATTATCATTTTTTATAAAAAAAACAGTTAAGATTACAACTTCATGCTATATCTAAACTTAAAATAGAGTATATGAGCACTAAAAATAAATATAATGCATTTACATTTTATTACTTAAACATTTTATTTGGGTCCTCCAAAGCTGGCAACTCCACTAACTGGACGAAAACCGGCTAAATCACCCTATCAGAACGCCTAATAAGCCTAATGTATCATAATACCTAAAAGTTCATAATACCTAATGGTATTTTTTACAGAAACCGAAAACTTTTCAGGATTTTTTAAAAAGCCATTGCATAGAACTCATTAGGTTAGGTTAGGTTAGTTTTATAACAATCCTGAAAAATGTACCGTTTCAATAAAAAAGACAATTAGGTATTATGAACTTTTAGGGATTATGATACATTAGGCTTATTAACTTTAGGCGTTCTGATACGTAACCCTCTGAAACGTCTCTACTCGGGAAAGGCCTCCCTCCTTTTCTTCCCCATATGGGCATGTAAACAGTGACAATAACAGGCATACACTGTCTTGCCATATGCATTGATAAATGACACTCAGATTAAGCGTTTTAAGTGAAGTGCAATTAAGTTCAGGACATGTCGCGGACGATTATAAACTGTGTTTGTATAAGTTTTTCAAGTAAGTATGGGTGAGTTTCGCCTGCGACTGTTTGTGGATTTGATTAAGAATCGGCCAATACGTAATTAGCGAAATAGCGGCAACGTCGCAATTATAAAGGCTGGTTGCACCGCAGTCTTCGTAACAAGTAAAGTTTATAAAATTAGATATATCTCAATAACTAGTCCGATTGGAACCATTTTGATACAAAATTTTTAAGGCAAAATAAGTTCAGGAACACGCTGTTAAAATCTGCGGGGTTCCTCAGGCCGCGGCGCACCTATAATTAAACGCGCTGAACTTAATTCGGACTTTTTTATGTTCATGAACTCAATATGTGGTCAAATAAAGGAAACCAAATGATACACTTTTACGCTATAAGTACCTATAACAAATACCGTTCGTAATTAAGTTATGATTTTTTTTAAAGTAAAATAACATGGCAGAATTTTAATTATACGATTGTTTGGCCGCTCGGAGTTACTCATCCTGGTCCAAACATGTTTCAAAAACCGGCCAAGTGCGGTCGGGCTCGCACACGACACGGACATAGGGGCGCACTTTCATTTTTATTTCAATTTAAGTTTAATTATTTTTCCTACTCCTGTACTTTTATCTGTCATTTATATAGTCACGAACACTAATATAAGAACATACATAATATGTCCGCAGAATAATCCAGAGAAAAGTCTATCTTGTCTATGCCCCAAAACAGCACTTGTGCGTTTTTGAAATAAAACGATACGGCCAGCTGCCAAAGCTTAGCGTTGCACAATCGATTTAATCATATTTTAACGATTGTGAAATAGGGACTATAAATCACCTAATGTTTTGAGAAATGATTTCAGTTACCTGATTGGTCGATTTTAAAATAGCTGTATTCTGGTTGGTTGATACGAAATACAAAGTTTTTTTAAAAGATTTAAATTAGTTAAAGAGAAACACGTACCTAAAAGAACCTATCGTTCCGTTTGACAGTCGATGTGTATTGTGATTGGTGGATTTAATTTGGTGAAGTATTCTGATTGGTCAAATTAAAATGTTTTGGAATTGTAAATAATTATATTTTCCATTCCGTCAATTTAAAAACAAAGTAAACCATAGACACATATTTTGTCATTTTCTTGTTTCCCGCTCGTTTGTTGTTCTTTACTTCGTTCGTTCGTTTGTAAGTTTTTTCGCTTAGTTTTGCATTTCATTTGAAACCTAGTCGTAGAAAAAGTATTGTATGCAACGGTGTATAACTAAGTCAAAAAATACTCGTGGCGCTTACCTTTACGATGTTCGCCTTCGGCTCACATCGTAACACACGCCACTCATATTTTTTGACCTCTCTTATACAACTATTGCATAAACTACTATTTTGTCACAGCGGCGTAGGAATACACACTCCGATAATTTGAAATCTCCACCGACAAACAGACGCGCTCACTAGTAGCAAACCTTACTTATCACTCTGTAGTTTAACGGGTTTACTGAAATCAACGTTTAAATAATTATAATATAATGGTAAGGAGTGGTCCGGAAAAAAAGTAGCAGCACATAATTATTGATATTTTTTTATTCAGTGGTAATATTTAAGCAGTGCTATGTTATAGTAATCTGTAGATACTATTGAATAAAATAAAAAATAGCGATGGTAAAAAAAATAACAGGCGATTTAAAGTTTTCGCCTTTTATATTAAATACAACTCACCTAAATCTTTTAGAACAGCCAGCGTCTTCTGAGAGAATTTATGAGGTGTTTGTCATAAACATCGCTTTTTCTCTAAGTTTGATGGGCTACTTAATACTTACCTTATTAAATTGTATTTGTATCAATAGTTAACAATTTTGATTTTAGTTACTTCAATTTGAGGTAGTTACATGGAAATAAAACATTTGTTTATTGCCATTTTTTTTGAAATTTGTCTGCCATAGAAAAACCACTGTCAGAGATTAGATTCGAGAGACTTCCTCAGGTACTACCCGAGATATAATCCAGTTTATTAACTTATCCGTAACATGATATTCCTAAAAGCATAACCCAAGTTGGTTAAAGCTGTTGAAAAAACCCAGGTTGGTGGAAATGGAAATTCAATAGTGGCAGTGTGGAAAACAGCGAGCGAACATTGTCAAATTGTGTTACAAAAAGTGATGAAGTACCTACATTGCAATAAATATTGAGAAAAATCAAACAATCTCATACATTTAAATATTATCCAATTTTAATTTTATAGTATGATATCTACAAATTACTCTAAAAAAAACTGATTCATGATAAGCAAAAAATAAAAAATAAATACCAGATACATCATTGCTACTTTTTTAATGAACCACTCCTTACAAAAACAAGCAGATATTTTTACAAAAATTGCAAATTGTAAATTTCTTCATTAACTTATCGTTCATAATTATATTATGATGACAAAATAACAAGATAAAATTAACAAATTGATACGTGATAAGCCATTATTATACCGGTGCTTATGATAAAACTTATTAAGATTAATGCCATTAAAATCACATTCAACCAAATTAAAATAAATATAACAATAATGTTAATAACTTGAATGGCCGGGAGGCTAATTTTCAAACCGGGGTAGTAGCGGTCATTAGCCAGCGTGCTAAGGTCCTGACGTCGTGTAAACATAACTAGCATCCTAGCTTGATTTCCAGGCTAGTAACCTTGTGATAGTGAGCTGTCTCTATAAGCTGCCTCAACCCAGGATACACAATACTTACAGGATAGTGAGCTGTCTCTATAAGCTGCCTCAACCCAGGATACACAATACTTACAGGATAGTGAGCTGTCTCTATAAGCTGCCTCAACCCAGGATACACAATACTTACAGGATAGTGAGCTGTCTCTATAAGCTGCCTCAACCCAGGATACACAATACTTACAGGATAGTGAGCTGTCTCTATAAGCTGCCTCAACCCAGGATACACAATACTTACAGGATAGTGAGCTGTCTCTATAAGCTGCCTCAACCCAGGATACACAATACTTACAGGATAGTGAGCTGTCTCTATAAGCTGCCTCAACCCAGGATACACAATACTTACAGGATAGTGAGCTGTCTCTATAAGCTGCCTCAACCCAGGATACACAATACTTACAGGATAGTGAGCTGTCTCTATAAGCTGCCTCAACCCAGGATACACAATACTTACAGGATAGTGAGCTGTCTCTATAAGCTGCCTCAACCCAGGATACACAATACTTACAGGATAGTGCGCTGTCTCTATAAGTTGCCTCAACCTAAGCCGTTTCCTATCGGTCATATCATAGTTTGATAGCCATTTATTTTGCAATGGCACGTCTTGTAAAGTTCATTTCTTATGTTTGTTACCTTAAGTTATTCCGTCACTAAGACTATTGCGTATACATATATAAATTATCGTCAGTGCTAAGTGCTTGACAGTAATGTGATGGTGTACAGGAGTCACATCAGAGGCGGGCCCAGACTCACAAGCTAAGTGCCTTAGGTTTATTTTCTCTTATAATGTTTAAGGTTTTACAAATTGATTGAGTTGTGTTGAGACTGTTGACCATGTTGAGTTACGAAGGTAACTAACTATTAGCTCGCTGGTTGAGGCTTCCTCTTGTGGTTGCCAGATGAAAGCATGGACCGTGTGGTGGTTATGGCTGCCGGCTTAAGAGCAAATTTCCATGCCTACTATAAGCATGATGCCTCCGCGGGGAAGTAAGGGGTGACTCAGGCCTGTATCTTCGGATATAGGTGAGCGCGGTGCGAGCCGGAAGGTGAGCTTAGTGCGAGCCTGAAGGTGTCAATCCGTGGCACCGTAGTGCTAGCCCGGTCACATACTGCGGTGACATAAAATTTGGGTCAAAGTAATGTATAATAATGGAGTCTCATTATCTGGTTAAACCTAAGACACTTGTGGTTCCTGATGGAGGAATTATTTTACCTTAGAATGGTGTACACAAAATAGGCGAAGCAGATACTAGGAACAATGAACTATAGAACTGGACACAGATATCTGGGTGAGTGAGACACAACATAATATACTTGCACTTTATAAACAACAATATATATGTAATAAGCAATTCATTATTTAGTTGTAAGGTTTTCGCTCTTCATTATATTCATAATCTGATGCTTGGTGTATCCTGCATAATAGATGTTTGATACATCAGGTTTACGGAGTTTGCGACAATAAGCGGCCGTATCTTTTGATTGTGTTTGTGAAGTTTGTTTGTTTTACAGCCCCTACGGATCGTAAACCTGAGGATTTGATGAACCTGAGAAAACGGATCATGACACTCAAGACAGGCAGACCAACATACATACATACAGGCAAACAGATCGACAGACAGACGGATAACAAAGTGATACTATATGGGTTCTTTTTTTTTTTGAGGTTCGGAACCCGAAAAAAGCCTATGTTCTTGGCAAAAGCTCAAGCTGTCGTGTCCGGCTATTCTATATTTCATAAAATTCGAGTTAGTCCTGAATCTGAAAGCTTATCAACAAGAGTTGACCGCTGAATTTCTACATAAGATGGGAAAGAGTTGTAAAAATGATTGGTTCCGATGTAGGTATAGGTCAGGTGTTCATTCACGTCACTCTGAGCCCAAAATGTTTCTGCGAATGTGATTGCTGAAGTACATTACCTGCCTACTCCATTTAGTACCAATATCCCAAAACTGCAAGGTGTGTGACGGGTAAAGCGCGTGAGGCAACCTCGGCTCTGCTATATGAGCTTGCACCTACCCGTGATGCTCGTTAGATGAGTGCTTTAATCGCGTAGTTTTTAGGGTTTGATGTTAGTAAGGAACCTTTATAGTTTCGCCATGTCCGTCTGTCCGCGGTTTAATCCAAGAAACTCTTGGTACCACAAAATTGTAATTTGGCATAAATATGCATTTAAATTATGTCGACCAAGTTGTAAAACAAAATACTTGAAAAACAATGGTGCTCCCCCAGTTACACAAAGTTACAAAAAATGTTTACGATGTGACATCGGAAGAGGTGTCATCGGATAGCTCTTAAAGATCATTCTGTACGTGTTATTATAATTTTTTGGGTTCCTTAGTCAAACTAGGAAGCCTTATAGTTTCGCCATGTCCGTCCGTCTGTCAGTCCGCAACCTAGCTCAGAGACCATGAGTACTAGAAAGCTGTAATTTGGCATGAATATTCATATAAGTCACGCGAACAAAGGGGTAAAAAAATAATATGTACTGTCACGAGCGTTAATATGGGACCCATTTCAAGAAATGTATGCTTGAAGTTGTTACTGTCATTAGAGGTGTCAAGTCATTTGTAACTTATAGGAAACTCAACCATATTGATGTAGAATGTCAGATTGACTTTGGACCTAAGGTGGGTACGAAATTTAATCTCGTGACTACTACACGTAACGTGGGGATGGTTTTTTTTGTCGTCTACCCCATTGCGTGTGGTGTCGTCGTTGGATAGGACTTTTAAAAATATTGCCGGTTTGTCGTAACAGTTTTTTGATTAAGGGAACCGTTTAAGAAATATTAAGCTTTAAAGGGCTAATTTTTGTTAGACTTAAGTGTCCCCCCCCCTATAGCCAAAACTACACATACTAAAAATCAGAAAATATCTTAAGACTGCGCCGAGCAAACGCCTAGCGTCCAGTGGCGCCCTCATTACTATTATTACGTACGCTCGGCGCAGTCTTAAACGCATGAAAATCAGAAAGATTGATATTTAGGCCATAATAATCAATCTGAAAAAATTTCGTAATTGAAAGCACAGATAATGAATTTAATAGGAAAACTATAACGACTAAGTAGACTTCATTGGTTCTTGAGTTACAAACGGTTTAAATGTTTATACCTACCGAAAACTTATTTGCGGTGTTGGTAAACTGACCGCGACCTATGTCGATGTATGGGCATAACGGTTTTCCGACGGGAAAGTTAAGTTTGTCGCGAGGTCTTATTTGTTTCTAGTAACTGCTTCGGAACCCTACACTGAGCATGGTGCGACATGCTCTTGCCCGGTTTTTTAATTTTGGGGGGCCGTTTAGGAAATACTGAACTCAAAGTGTAATTTTCACTAGAGCTACGTGCGCCCCCCACCCTACAGCCAAAGCTACAAGTAATAAAAACCTGATAAATATTTTACGTAACACCTGGCCATAATGTGAGTTTTATCGCACGCTGCGCGCACGGTAAAACTCGCATTGTGGCCAGGTGAAGACGTAAAATTGTGTACTCATCACGGGCAGTAAAAAAGAAAGCCCTCTATCGCATATTTACAACCCTCGCCTACGGCTCGGGTCTCAAATACCTGCGATTTCGGGCTTTCTTTCTTTTACAGCCCTTGTTAAGTAATGTACTATTTCCTACTCCTGTACTTTTATCTGTCATTTATATAGTCACGAACACTAATATAAGAACATACATAATATGTCCGCAGAATAATCCAGAGAAAAGTATATCTTGTCTATGCCCCAAAACAGCACTTGTGCGTTTTTGAGATAAAACGATACGGCCAGCTGCCAAAGCTTAGCGTTGCACAATCGATTTAATCATATTTTAACGATTGTGAAATAGGGACTATAAATCACCTAATGTTTTGAGAAATTATTTCAGTTACCTGATTGGTCGATTTTAAAATAGCTGTATTCTGGTTGGTTGATACGAAATACAAAGTTTTTTTAAAAGATTTAAATTAGTTAAAGAGAAACACGTACCTAAAAGAACCTATCGTTCCGTTTGACAGTCGATGTGTATTGTTATTGGTGGATTTAATTTGGTGAAGTATTCTGATTGGTCAAATTAAAATGTTTTGGAATTGTAAATAATTCTATTTTCCATTCCGTCAATTTAAAAACAAAGTAAACCATAGACACATATTTTGTCATTTTCTTGTTTCCCGCTCGTTTGTTGTTCTTTACTTCGTTCGTTCGTTTGTAAGTTTTTTCGCTTAGTTTTGCATTTCATTTGAAACCTAGTCGTAGAAAAAGTATTGTATGCAACGGTGTATAACTAAGTCAAAAAATACTCGTGGCGCTTACCTTTACGATGTTCACCTTCGGCTCACATCGTAACACACGCCACTCATATTTTTTGACCTCTCTTATACAACTATTGCATAAACTACTATTAAACGAAAGCACATTATAACGAACTTAAAAGGAAAACAATCACGAGTTCACGACTAACTAAGTACCTACTTAGCTTTGTTTGGTTCCTGAAACAAAGGCGGCTAAAGTGTTTAAATACCTGCTAAAAATCGTCTTACGGCACCAAATAACTTTAAAAATTATAGAAAATTTGTTCGTACAGTCGACTACAAAGAGATGTATCCACTTTTGGACCTTATGACAATGCAATAAGGTGAAAAAGGGAATAGTTACATCTCTTTGTACTCAACTGTACATATTATTTTTATAGATATATTTTTTATTTCAGACATTGTATGTATGTATGTATGTAAACACTTTATTGTACACAAAAAAAAAACAGAAAATCTAATACAATACAGAGTTAGAATGTACAAAGGCGAACTTATCCCTTTAAGGGATCTCTTCCAGCTAACCTTTGGGTGATTGAGTAAAATAAGAAAACAGAGTTGCATTATTATTATTAGCATTGTTTGTTGTAACGGCTTCGGAACCCTACACCGAGTACGGTCCAACATGCTCTTGCCCGGTTTTTTTCTTGCTACTCTCTTGTCAATAACTTGCCCACAAGTTTCTCAAGTAATCTTAATATCTACTTCTGATTTTAAGAATTAACTGTCGATAACTTATAAGGTTATAAGGTTTAAGAGTGGCATGGCATGTGTTGTGTTGCAGCGCGCCTGTCAGCCGGGCCGAGTTGGACCAGTTACAGTACAGTGTGGCGAAGGAAGCAGCAGCGCCTCCATCGATCGGAGTCGGCTACGACGCAGCTACGGCTACGGCCGGCGCGGCGCTACGCCATTAGTTATGTATGTAACGCGGGCACGCGGGCGCGTCGCGCGCGGTGACTAGGGCATGCAGTATCGGACGATTTCCAGTATCGGAATTGAAAGTCGGTATTGAACCTCAATATCGGAATCTCGGAATTACGCCGGGCATACAATATTGACTTTTCCAATACCGGAATTGAAATTCGGTATTGTGACTCAATCTCGGAATTCCGATACTAGTATCGGAATTGGGGATCTTTTAGAAAAACACACTTTTTAAGGGAAAAGAAAAAGTATTTATTGAAATAAGATTAAAGCGTCTAAATAATCAGCATAACAGAATAAACAAAATAATTATTTTAAGTAAGGTTTTTTGTATTAACAAAAGACATTTTTTTTTTACCATTATTTTAAGTTAATAAAGACCTAAATGTTGAATTATAGAATCATCTTCTATACTTACATTATTAATAAAAGGAGATCACGAATTTGGCTTAACAGAATAACTCTCATTTAAAGATCTACAAATTAATAATTGAACTAATAATCTATGGAAGGATTAACATGTAATTATTGCATACTAGGTGCTGCCATCTATGTGTTGGAGCTTGTAACTAAACCAGGGAACTCCATAGATAACTTCGAAATAATCGCAAAATTACGTTTTGTTTCGGTATTAGAATACCGGAATTAAAAGGTAATGAATACCGGAATTACGGTATTGATAGGCCCAATATCGGAATTCAATTTCGATATTAAAAGTGTTCCGGTATTGCTCCGTCTAATCTCGGAATTGTAATATCGTAAAAAATGGTCCGAGATTCCGAGATTTCGAGATTCCGAGATCTCGGAATTCATGCCCTAGCGGTGACGCCGTGACGCAACCCGAGCCTCCGTTATTGATTCATCGACCCTCTAAACTGAACAGCCACGGGGTCGATCGCGGTACTCACTACACCGGCTCGTGGGACCGACTGTCCTTCTCAAACAGAGATTAGAGCGATACTCGTAGCCGGATTTTAGAAACTAGGCATGTGCGAGTCGTACTCACGCACCGAGCTTTTTAGGCTCTGACTCATTTTACTATTTACGTGTTGACTAATTTACAAACCTAGTCGCGTAGCCAGAGAAAAAATACTTTTAAAAATACTTTGTAGAGTAGTTTTCATTTTTACTGTGTGGATAGATAAAGTGCATTGTATGCTATTTTTATAACTCACTGCTCACTGCTTTTTATTCTTATTTTAAACTTTAATTCTTTATACATTAAATAACACGCAATATAAAGCACCGTCGAAAACTTTTGTTTATAAATTTCTCACAATGCTATTTATCTACTCACACAGCAAAAATGAAATCTTTTAGAATTCCTTAAACTCTTTCATGATACTTAATGCCCCGCGTCCCACGACGCGACTGACGCGACTGACGCGACTGACTGTAACAGCGCGCTCGCCGAGAGTTGAAGGCTTTCGTAGCTCATCGGCCGGAACGGAGCACACTTCACCGAGGCCGAGCGTGCGTCAGAATAGTTGTGTCATTTGTATATACTTGGGAGAAGTGTAATTTGTATTTATTTTTAAGCTTTATTTTATTTGGAACACAGACAGTTTTTAATAACAGTTTTAGGTCAACCGTAATAATTAATTAATAATTAAACAGAAAATAGCACAAAGAAACGAAGAGAAAAGGGGCCGATCAGAGCAAAACTAGACCAGACACACATGCTGCCCCAGAAGAAACTATCCTACTAACTATGACATAACCACGTTGCCTTTGACTTGTTGTCACATGTATTGCCAACGTTACGATAGCCCTTATTTACTACGAGTAGACAGTCATGGCGGCCGGCTCTTGCACGATACGATACTCATCACAGGTGGTACTACGCAGCAGAATAGAGGCCCAGTGATACTGCTCGCCCGGATGTCCCGCTACTCCCGCTGCGCGTGCGGCTGGGTGGGGAGCAAACAAACGTTTTTGACCGCAGACGGTTTTAATTGGTAGAGATCTAGATCGTCATTACTTTGACACTAAGCGGCGGTAAAAACGATACCGTATTGGACCTGTAATGAAATTGTTTTTAATTCGGCCGCCATTACTGTCAAGTAAATAAGGGCTATTAAAACGTTGACATACGATAACATCAAAGAAGATATGGTTTTTACCGCCTAGAATACCGGCCCAGTTCTTTTGCCGACCTCCTAGCGCTACAAAACAACCAGTTACTCACTAACAAACAGTTCACTCGCGGCGGCGCGACACTAAAGGTTGGAAAAGCTTTCTTATTTTAGAGTGAATTTATGTTTATTTTTTAAATTAACATTGCACATAGGTAGGTACATGAAATAGGTGTCCCTTAAATAGCATATCTTTAACTATCTCATATTGTTAATACGCATAAACAGACTTGGCACACCTTACCTGCTTAACATGTCTTATTTTTGGGTCTCTATTGACTGCCATAATTATTTTTAGTCATAATGTGTTTTAAGTCATAATTTTCGCAAGTCATAATGCATTTTTCTCAGGACACGGTTATTTTATCAGATTTTGTATAAAACTAACCTAACCTTTTTTTTTATGTCTGACTTGAACGGACTAAAACCCCCGGGGCGTTGCGCCAATCGCTTCAGGAGGGGACTACGGGATCGCTATAGCGCCAAAACGTAGCCCCCCAATAGCGGATGCCCTTTGGGCTCGCCTTCCGGCGAGGGCTTTTACAACGCTCCTCGCCTACTCCTCTGAGGGCACCCTGGAACACAGCAGGGGCCTTCCAGCTCAGGACGGACGGACGGACATGGCGGAACTATAAGGGTTCCTAGTTTGACTACGGAACCCTAAAAACCACACAAGTAGTCACTGACAATGTTTAATTATACAGGGTGGAACGTTCGAATGCCACATGGAACGCAACTATCTTAAATATTGGAAATTTTGCACATTCAAAACTATAACCTCTGCAATTATGGATTTTTGAAAAAGGTCAAATGTGGTAAATTAACATGCCATATTTAATGATGCAGATCGAAAGGGTTACCGACATGGTTCATTTATCTCTAAATAACTAACACAATCAAAATAACGGAAGGCCATGAATACTAGTAATTACCATTACTTTTTGTTTTCCAGACATTATTACTGTGATAGACTTGCACGATGGAATGTTGGTCCGTCCGACCGTCGAAGTCTGTCAAAACTTCGCAGTGTTGCCAGATCTCCTGTTTTTACTGGGTTTTGTGGTGTGTCTACTGCCCTACTGTTTTTCCTAAAAAAACTACTATATTTTGGAATTTGGCTTATGTAATAATAGAGCATAATTGTATGCATAAGGTTCTTGAAGCGAGTATAGGAGCCACAATTTGTGAACGAAATGAAATGAGCGAAGTAAGAATCTGTAGTCTGTCACAGCATGATGGATCCTTTGCACGACAGTGCGTGCGTACAACATCATCGGGCCTGACGGTCGTGCGCTCCTGTACGTCAAGAATGATAAGCAGAGATCGGAATAGGTAGAGCTAATTTGCCTAAACTTGAGGCATATTCATTCATGCGTGAGTGAAATGGGAATACATTATTGAATGAAGGTGCATCAAGTTTAGGCAAATTAGCTCTACCTATTCCGATCACTGATGATAAGGCGTAGAGTACTTAAGATCTTGGGGTTCTTGACACTTTATTTTACTTTTAATAGTTCTTTATGGAACTAATACATAATGATGCTTCTTAAGGCTGGTTTTAGTGTCACGCGGACCGTCAGTGCGGATCGATAGATCTGTATTAAGCTTAGGGAGCATTTTAGAGTAATGCGGACGGGTCCGCGCGGACGACCGTCATTATCTGTATTAGATCGGTCTGTGCGGAGCGATCCGTGCTGACGGTCCGCGCGGCACTACAACCACCCTAAGGCAAGAGTATGCCCTAATTGCAGACACGAGTACCCTAAGAGCTAATTATGTAGTTTTTGTACCAGCTTAAAATGATAATGACAGTAATATACAATGGATAACTCTCTTCTGGTATACATACTTTCCTTGATTTTTCAGCTAACAAATTACTTGTCAGCAGTCATTTTCATTTTTTCGATTAGCGTTACCCGTTTGTGAATTTACTGTTAAATTATTACCTTCATTCAAATTTTAGTAGTTACTAAAAACAGTTCTGGCAATTTATCATATAAAAATGCAATGCCAAACGGATCGCCATTGTTGATATGCATATTGAGCGTAACCATGGTACACCAATACAAGTCGATGAATATGAAGTAATAATCTTTTCACCTCAGCAGCTCAAACAAGCAGCATTTGCTGCTTAAAAACAGTGAGCAAAATTCAATTTTGCTGCGAGCGAGAGGCAAAGTAGCTTTTTAATTATTTTTTTAAATGCCGTGAGCAGTGCTGGGGCTACTCACAACATTCGAAAAAATTTAACTTCACTTTGTTCTGTCATTTTCACTTCGATAGGAAAAAAGCGAGAGATAGAAACAACTTGATTCGAAGTTCGATTTTCAAATTCCACATATAGTTGGCCCAAAAAGAAACGCACGTTCGGATGCACACAACCGTAAAATTGCAAATAAAACTATCTGTTAACCCTACAATGCATGAGTGTTTTTATTTGTGTGAAATAATAATTTTTATTTAGGGCTTAGTTAAGAGAAAAAATAATGAAAAAAATATATAAGTAATATTTCAGGACAAATTAACTTTTTTTAATTCGTTCCATAATAATATGTGGTACACCATGCTATTAGGTGTCGGTTACACTGATATTTAATTATGAATTAGATTTTTAATTGAAACTTCAGTAGACTCTTAACTTAAAGAAATAGTATTTGTTTCCATTATTTAAACTATTTTTATTAGTATTTCTCGCATGATATGTAAATAAACCGTTTTATGGCACACCATGATATAAGGTTTGGGTTACACTAACGTATTATTATGGAACAATTTCTTAATTTATACTTCATTAGACTCTAAACCTTTATAAATAATTGTTGTATTTGTATAAACAAATTTCTCTTAGTATTTTCACATTTTTCACAGGGATCCCCTTGGATCGCATAATGTGTTTTAGACTAATATTTTTTCGCATAATTGTTTTCGTATAATTTGTATTGGCATAATAGTACTGTCGCATAAAAATACTTTAGCATACTCCTTTTTTAGCATATTAGGCTATTAGAATAAAATTAGTTGGACTAATTTGTATTTGACTAATACACATTATGCATATTATTGTTTGGGCTAATAATTATTTGTCATATCTGTGATTAACCATAATATTAGTTTTCTAAATGAATAAATAATTTTATTTTTTCATTACTTACACAAACTTATCAAACAATATAATTATTTTTCAACGAATATTGTTTGGTCAGTGTATTTTTTTTAAAGTTGGGTTATAAGATAAATACTATAGTTATGATATAAATATGAGTGAGCGAGCGAGCGAAGCGAGCGAGCAAGACCTCTCTGGGCAGAACCGACTTGAATAGGTTAGGTTAGAAGGCTATGGCGGGAGCGAAGCGGAGCAAGCTCCCGCCTTAGCCTTCGAGGTTATTTTTTTTATATCTATGAAAACAAAGAATATTTAATTTGCTATTCTATGATATGAAAAAAAAACATTGAATTTTATTTAAAATCAAAAACCATGATTACTATTTTTTAGGACAATACCTACTGTTATGCATTTTGTAATGATGCCAATCAATTATTATGACTTTTTGCAATTATGCTTACTGTATTTATGCTTTTTAATGTTATGCGTAATAATATATGCGTAAAGATGATTATGCACATCATTATTTCGGCCGAAAGCAATTATGCGTAACACTATTATTACAAATAATTTTATGCCATCCAATAGAGAACCTTTTCACATTATGTGACAGTAAAATATTTCATGTACCTACTTATGAAAAATCCATAAAATTACTGCATGCAGTGACATATATGGAACATTTGGAAAAAACTGTATACATATAGGCATATAGATTATCATTGACAGTATATAATATTTACAGCATACTTACGCAAAGATTTTCACACATAAAAATTTTTTTTTTTTATTGTAATTTATGCCATAATATGTACCTATTGGCGTTCCGACGCGGAAGATCCGCGACGAATTTTCATTACTTTATCTATCCAAATATCATAAACCCTCCATGATGCGTTCAAGAACCGCACATTATGACCACCATAAAAATAGACCGTTTTGTTGGAACAAATTTCTTATCGGTATAAAAGTTATTCTTGCTAAATAATAATATCGATTTCGACAATATTATTGCATTCAAATTTCAAACATCTCTGAAAAACAAAGAAATTTGATTTGACCTCTACTTATTCTAATATCAGTCGTGATGACGTTTAGTTCGAAATGAACTGTCAATTTGCATACAAATTTGACAAATGTTGCGCGTAATTAAGATATCGAACGATATTATTGTTGGAGCCGACTCTAGTTTGTCCCTGAATTTAAAAATAAACTATGACAGCTGCCACAAAGCTTTTCATTTTATTTCCGCCATTACCGGTTAAAATTGGTTGAATGCATCATGGAGGCTTATGTTATGATATGTGGGTAAGTACTTAGTTTTGCGGGTCAGTGCGTACTATTTAATTTTAAACCCAATACCTAGTAGCGGGGCGACCCGGGTCTGACTGGCCGCCGCCCGCCGTAGCCCTGCACAGGTGCAACATTAATGTATCTTTCCTCAAGAACTAATCTAAATGATGGATAAAAAAAACATATCAAAATCCAACTAGTCGTTTCTGAGATAAGAGATAACACACAGACAGACATACGCGGCGGGGGACTTTTTTTTATGGTAGCGAGGTGGCAAACGAGCGAGCGGGTCACCTGATGTAAAGTAATAACCCTCGCCTATGCAGGAAACCTGTCACCTGTTACACCGGGAGATGAATCGTAACGCGTGGCCGATCTTTGAGGAAAGAGTACCTATGGTCATCCCTTGAAAGTTGAATGTCTTTAAATCATAGCGATCCGAAATTATCGCCCCGACAAGGTGGCCTACTATGCATAACGGATTTTTATATTAGTAAGAGTACATACCTACACACGTAAGTGCTAAATAAGTATGAAGCTAGGGAGCGCGGGGTGGGCGATCCGCCGTGCGGGCTGGGGCGGCGCAGACGCAGCGGCGAGAGCGCGCGCAGGGCATTCCTAAGAAATTCTAAATTGGTCGCGAAGTCGCCGTCGCGTCGCAGCTGTATGCGGAATTAGCGCGCTGCCGTTGGCCCCTCGCCGACACATTCAATTATGTATTTCAATAGCTCACTACACATACATGCTTCTAATCGGCACGAAACTTTGCACGATGCACTCGTAAAGCTTGCGTGATTGTTTCGCAATTAGCAACATTAATCTCTCAAAGCGACAGAGAGCTCAGAACTGACGACGTTGACTAGGCACTTCATAACTATGTCCACAGTTTTTTACAGTTTAAACTGCAACACAAGGCATTCATTGCCTGTCAACTCGTAAGATTTAGAGGTACTAAGCTAGCCATTACTTCTCGTGAACGATACCACTACATATTATGCAATTCCAAGCTCTCGCTAATTCATCTATACCGCAAGCCATAAAGCATATCGATCATATTAATTGAACATCTTAACAAAAAAAGCGGCCAAAATCAGAACCCTAAAAACCCTCTTCTGCTTCTTTGTGCCATTGTCTTTGAGAAGCCTGCTACACAGGACATAGTTATCTACAGCTGTTTTAAGTAAAGAGAAACACTAAACACCCATTCTGTATTTTTCGCTTCTTTGCCGATTTTATCAATTGCAACACAGAGTTCTCGCTCTGACAAGTCTTATCTTTTTCTTGAAAAAACTTGATACCTAGTAGTATTTAAAATAAAGGCACAGAGTGTTTTCCATTGCGTTTCAAGTTAGTAACCCAAAAAACTATATCAGAACTCATCGAAATAGGTATGACTATCCTACAGATCTTCAGAGCTTTAATCTATCTTGATAGGTTAAAGTAATGCTTTTTCTGGTGAATTTTCTAATATTACCTCATGCAGACCATATCAATCTACATCTATTAAAATTTGATCCCTATAACTTTAGCCAGTTTAGACTACTTTAGACAGACAGAGAAGACTTTTAAATGCGCGGGCGGCGTTTCGTCCAAGATCAAATCCCAAGAAACCGCACCGCTCCGGCGCTTGTGCCGCCGGCCATACGTCGTCCAACTAGTCGCAAACGCACGGGTGGCAACGTCCCGCTTGGACTCTTAGCTTACAGTTTAGCAAAACAAACGTGAATGCCGCTTGAGCCCACTGCGCCACGTGACCCTCCGCGGCGCAGCGGGCTCAAGCGGCATTCACCACATTAACCCTTCGTCTGAGTTGATTTAGGATCCTGACTGTACCGTCCTATGTGTGTGATAAGGATCCGTACAAAAGTGATTTACTTAATCGTTTTATTTAAATATGGGCTTTCCTGGTTTGAAGATAGGGTTCTAAAACTCTTGTAGAAAATCGGTAAATTCCAATCTTCCATAGATAATATTCAGTTGGTCGAAACCAAATGCAAGAGAGCGTTTAAATTCGGTCACAGGACACTGATGACGTCATACCGACACAGACGAGGGGAACAAACTTATGAGCCTTAACAGTCTAAGGCCCGTATTAATAAACTAATCTCAACTCTAATGCTCGTCTCGAGATGTGTCAAAAATGACAGTGTTCTATGGTTTGACGTTTACTTTGACGTATCTTGTGACGGGTATCTCAGCCAAGATGAGTTTATTAATATGGGCCTTAAGGGTTAAGCAGCAATTTCTGATATCTGGTAATAAATTAATGCTTACGTGTCAAAAGTTCAGAACGTGCTTGTCAGTGGTGGATAATGAATATAATTATTGGGTGGGCGGGGATCTGGTTGGTTCAGTTTACGAATCATTTAAGAGGCTTGTGAAGCGCCGCAATGTTTTGAATATGTTGTAGTTATTATAAAGAACTAGGTCTGGGCGATTCTGTTTTTTGTTTTTTAAATTTGTTTCATTCTAAGAAATATTTTCTTGGAAAGGAAAACGTGCGGACATAGTTTTTCATAATACCTATAACATATTCAGAATCGTTAAAATCAGATAAGGTGTAAGGGAAGTGAAGCGTTACTCGTATGGAATTTTGTAAGGAAATTAATCGCTTCACAATCCTCTTAAATAAAATTCAGTGATGATTATATCTATAACTGTGGGTAGCTCATCGAAATATATTTCGATTTGGTAGCTATGTCAGATGCATGGTAAAGTACAACCCGGGTACATTATGCAAGTTACACGAAACATTGGTTTGATTCCAAAACAATTAAACTCGTCATTCACTTGTCTCTCGAACAATTGCCACTTCCGAGAAGGCGCGACGTAATCGGACGGCTTTTTCTAAATGAAAATGGCATGTGATCGCGCCATGATAACCTGCCTGACCCCAGCCTGCTTTGCCGGCTTGTTGGTATTTATCTTTTAAAAGTAGTCCTAGTCACTTAGTAATTTTTCCGTATCGATGAGCTTAACCAGTTTCATCGTTTTTAGGGTTACGTAGGTCGGAATTGTGAATTTGGTACGAGTATACCAGTCCCTTACCTTAGCATAAAAAAGTTTATCTTCCTGCAACCAGCGGCATATTTTGGTACGTGTTTTTTTTTTTGCGTGGGTGTAGGAAATACGTCATGTACCTATACAGCTAGACCGGATCCGACTGCATGCCCGACTCCAATGTGGTAGGTTAGGTTAGGTTAGCATCAATTATGGCTGGGTCATTGGCTGAGTCAGCAATTATGACTTCATCAGTCCGGGCGCACTCCGCGCCATAGCCTAGAAAATGACATGTGCACGGCCTGGCACGCGCGGTTAATCAGTTGAGTGTAAACGCGTGCACTCGTCCTGACGCGCACCGAATGCTGACAAAGAAGTTCCAAATTCGAGTTTTTGTTTGACCTTTGGCCACTCGAAAATCGGGAAGGTACTTGTATAGCATACGAGTGCTTAAAAGAAATAATGAATGAAGTATGTCACAGTATACATTGCATGTATACATGTCAAAAGTACAGTCACGGAATTGAATTCCTATTCCACTTTAGACTATGTCAAATTGACACTGTAAATAAAAGCATATTAAGATGTCTCTTACGTTTTGATTGATTACGCCACTTTGACTTTGACATAGTCCAAAGTGGACTAGGAATTAAATTCCTTGACTGTACAAGAAATAACATTGGAATCGTCAACAATATACAGTGTGTAAATGGTATACGGGCGTTCCTTTTAACTGTGGTTAGTATAACCCCTACTGAGCACATTTAGGCAGCTTTTGTTAAAATTAAATTTAAAAAAAAAAACCATACAAAATAATTTAACACGCAATGTATAACGAAAAATGCAATTAATTAAACATTACGTACTTACCTGACAGATGGACTTCGATGTACATTGCGGGTCGATAGTATGTTCAAAAATTAATAACGGTGTATACGTTAGCGTAATCAAAATAATTATTTCTGTTAATGATTAGTAGAGTCTTAATCTATGTCCAGTTTTAATAAACGCCCGTATACCATTTACACACTGTATATAAACAAATTTTAATATAATCAAAAATAAGAAATCAGGATAACAATAACAATACAGAACTAAGGTGTTATAAGGTTATAACCGTTAAGGATCGTCTTAAAAATAGCATGCAAACAAAGGGGTGTTATATTATTTATTACATTAACGACCCATCCGCAGCTTCGCAGTTTTCGACTTTTTTACATCATAAATCAATTTCTTACCTCTACTTACCTTAAAGGGTTATCAGTGTAATTAGATCTCCCAGTACTGACTGCCTACTATTGCAAGCGCGGCATATAATGGTTGTAGTTAAACACTTATGACTTGGTCGATAAATGTAAATTGAGCATGGCTGTTTTCACAGAGATCTTCGTCAGTTGTACGTGTGTGGCTAGGCTACAGCTGTGGTGCTCGGGGTGCGATCGATCCTCCTTAACACGTGATATACTGCGCTCCCTGGCACGTTGGCAAAGCTTCAATTTAGACTTTTGACTCTTCGTGAGTGACCACGTTGAAGAGGACCGTGGAAGAGGACCTTCCCGATAGTGGGAGATAGTTTAGCCTTAACACTTTATTTCCCCCATACAAACTATGTGAATTTAAGCAGCCGTTTTCAAATTACAGCCGGTTAAACATTCACACAAAAAACTATTTGTTTCAACCCTAAACATATGATTGGGTCAATGAACTTAATTGTAAACAACATTTTCATTACAGGATATTATTTATTACGTTAATTTTTTGTCGTTGATGCATACTTAGACCTGCTTGCAATGCGGTAAGAAATATTGCAGGGTTTGTGAGTCTCTTTGTGGTACATCTTGAACTAATATTTATTTTTTCCTTAAATTATGAATAAAATAACATAATAACGACCTACTTACTAATAGCCTACTAAGCACAACTTGACACATTTCTGAAATAGCGACATTGACAGACAATGAAGTATACTCAATCTTCATAAACAATTAAAGATGATAATTAGAACCTTCTTTCATCGTATCTTCTCTTCTTCATAACTTAAGAGCTATGCTCTTGTCGGTGGAGTGTCCGCCATTCCTCTCTATTGGTTGCTAGGTTCTTGACATCTTGATACGACCCGACCTTAACTTTCTCTTTTGCCTTCTATTTTACCTTCTATGATACTATTCATGAAATTATCGTGTCGTATCAAGTGCCCTATCATCTTCCCTCTTCTGTTTTCTATCGTCTTTAACAGACTTCTCTTCTCTTTTACAATATTAAGTACTTCTTCATTTGTTTTCTTTTCCTTCCAACTTATTCCTTCCATCCGTCTCCAACACCACATTTCAAATGCTTCCAGCTTCTCTCGTTCTTTTTGGGTTAGTGTCCATGTCTCACTCCCATATAAAGCTATACTCCATATGTATACCTTCACCAGGCGTTTGCGGATTTGCTTCGATATCTTGGCTTTAAATAAGTGTTTTTTACTATTAAAAGTCTTTTTTGCCATGGCTATACGTGCAACTATATCCGGAGTGCATCTAGAGTCATGTGTTATCCAGCTGCCTAAATATTTAAATGATTTGACTTGTTCTATTGTGTCATTACCTAGTTGTAAAGAGTTGTTTGTTTGTAAATTCTTTGAAATTAACATCGTTTTAGTCTTTTTTATATTGATATTAAACTTAAATTCTGTAAAAACTAAATTCATCTCCTCAATAAGACTCTGTAAATGCTCTCTGGTGTCGGCTAATGCTGCTATATCGTCTGCGAATCTTATGAATTGGATATTCTCTCCATTTACTTTAATGCCACCTTTCTGTGATTCAACAATTTTCCTAATAGCACATTCTATGAATATATTAAATATTAAAGGTGATAGTGGACATCCTTGCCTTACTCCATTTCTTACTCTAGCGGCTGCCTTTTCCTCTCCAACCTGTATTATTGTTTCTTGGTCTTTGTACAGCTGAAATATAATTCTTCTATCCCTGTAGTCTAGACCTGCCTCTTTCAGTACCCTCATCATTTTTTCCCAGTCCACCCTATCGAAAGCCTTCTCCAAATCTATAAAATCTATATGTATCTTAGTTTCCCTAAATTGATAAATAGGTTTTAGCTAGTTAAACAAATTTATTTACGAAATTGAAATTGTGCTGCTGAGTAGGCATATTTCATCCATTTTCATGCTTCAAAACGTGCATGTGAAACGTTTATCAAATAAACATTATTAAAAACTACTAATTCGGAACTTAACTTATGAACCTCTTTGCGTTATTGTATTGGCCTGCCTTTGCTAGATGCTCGTGGTTATTTGAATTTGCTTTTATTGTACGCGACGTGCAATAATAACGCGGCTGAAGCTTTGCGTCGATACCGAGAAACATCCTCCACCACATCCAACTGGGCATAGGACCATTTTAAGGGCTTTGGATCGTATCGCCAACAACCAGCCCGTTGTACCAGCAACCGCCCAGAACGACCAACGTCTATCATAGGACCTGTGTTTTTGCCTCCAACTCTAAACAGAGACGGATCTGGCTGAAAGACGAGTCACTTGGTTCCAACAAGATGGAGCACCAGCTCATTCTGTACACGAAGTACGAATGAAATTAAACAATGAGTTTGGGGATCGCTGAATAGGCAGGTTTGGGCCGCACCGTTGGCCGCCAAGAAGCCCGGATCTCACGTGTCTAGATTTCTTCCTGTGGGGCTCTGTAAAAGATAGTGACACTGCGGACGAGATGCGACGACGAATAACTGATGCCTTTAACGATCTGCGGAGAAAAAATGTTGAAGAGCACATTTTGTCAAGGGTCATACTCGGGCACGGGCTGCAGCGTGTATCCGCGGAGGGACATTTGAACACCGAATGTGAGAGTAGGTAATTGAAGATTTTTGTAGACGTAGTGTTAGATTTTTATAACAACATGATAATGTGTAAACTAATGGTTAATAAATTGTGTAAATAATAAAAATCATTTTCATTTCGTTTTGTTCATGGATTATTTGACGTCTATGAATCATAAGTTATCACCTTATCACTATGGCAACGTCAACATTCGGAAATAAGCGTAGTTTCGAGTTTTCATAGTCAAGTCGTAATGGGTAGGTGTAACAGGGTTGTCACCGCAATGAAAAATGAGTCAATTTGTTTTGTTTTTAATTAGTTAATTCATCATTATTACCATCACAAATCGACTGTGTACCTCTTAATTAACGCTATAGTTCCGGGAAGATCCCCCGTCCCCTTCCACCCTGTATAAAGCTATAAATATGAAATTAAATATAATATAAATTCAAATATCATGCGTAGTTCAGGCAGGAAAACATGTCAAAAATATTACGAGAGAGATAAAGGGAGAAAAGGAAAAAGAAAATAAAAACCCAAGACAACCAAATAAAAGTTTTGATACGTTTTCCTACATCAAACAAAAAAAAATTTGAGTCCCCTAGACTTTTCAATTTCACGAATCGAGTTTTGGGTTTAGGCCAAACATTTTTGTCTGTTAGATAGTCCTCGACCCTATAGTACGCTTTAGATATTAACGACTTTTATAAGTAATTCTTAAGTGCAGGTAACTTATTATAGAAATGAATGCATTGACCAACAAATGATTTATATACTTTACGGATGCGGAATTTAATGTTTAATTCTTGTATTTAAATTATGTACTTACATCAGAATTTTTGGTGAAAGAATGTAAATTTTTAATAACATAAATAATATTATCATAAATAAATTGAGACGCTACAGTTAAGATGTGAGTTTCTTTAAAAAGTTATCTTAAGGAGTCATAGGAATTTAAGTTATAAATAGAACGAATAGCCCATTTTTGTATTTCATCTGCCTTACCACAAACCAGAATAACGTACGACATGACACTACGGAAATAACTATAATAAACTATGCGAGCTCTCTCAACATTAGTTAGTTGTCTAATTTTCCTAACGGAGTAAGCTGCCGTACCTACTTAGTTTACCTGCCAGTACCGCTATATGGGGACTCCATTGCAAATTTTTATCTATGGTTAGAAAACTGCCTTATCTATCATTTGCCAAAATACTAGAAACTACCGGTTTAACATTAGGCAAAGCGAACCTACTTAACACATTTCGTTTTTTTAGCATTTAGTAGTAAATTGTTACTAAATAGTAAACCAATTAAGTGTTAACATACATACGTATGTTTTTAGGGTACTGGCTTGTTTTGGCAAGCAATTATCCGTTGTAAGGTACTTTAATGTAATTTATATCTGTAATTTTAACGTAATATAAGTACTGACTTTGTTGCTTTATACTCTCTGTTCTCAAATAGTACCTATTTGATAAATACAGCGCGGCCATGATCGTGTGTTTGCGAAATCCATGTTCAGACAAATCCATAGACAAAATTTGTTATTTTGTGACTGTTTTGTGAACCTCGCACAATTCAAAAATTAAATTATTGTTGTGTTCCCAGGAATATTCCACGCGAATTTGTTTAAAAAAAAAGCGGCCGAGTGCGAGTCGGAGTCGCCCGTGAAGAGTTCCGTAGCAGCGAGTAACATAATATTTGAGTTTATTGAATGAATGGTAAACAGCGGTTTACGATTTATAACGTATTAAAAAAACTACTTACTAGGTAAGTACACTTACTAGTTACAGGGGGGGGGGGCACACATTTTACCACTTTGGAAGTGAAGTGACTCTCGCGCAAACTATTTAGATTAAAATGATAATTATTAGAAATCTCAATATCATTGTTGAAGACCTACCCCACAAACACGAACCTATGGGTTTGATGAATAAAATATATTGAGTTTCAGTTTTAAGTATGGGGAACCCCCAAAATGTATATTGTTTTTTTTTCTATTTTTGTATGAAAATCTTAATGCGGTTCACAGAATACATCTACACTGAAAAATTGAATGGGTTGATTTTACTACATTTTCGGACCTACCCATGAGTTTCGTTGAAGTAACACCTAACCTTAGTAAAAACAACACATTGAAAAGGTTGCTTCAACCTTTTTCTTGGTTAACTCAACCAAACTCACGTGTAAGTCCTATTTTAACCATAAAACTTAGTAAAATCAACCCATTTGTTTTTTCAGTGATACTTACCAAGTTTCAACAGTTTCTTATAGTTTCGGAAAATACGGACGGACAGACAGACAGACAGACTGACAGACATGACGAATCCATAAGGGTTCAGTTTTTTGCCATTTGGCTACGGAACCCTAAAAACCCATTCCGATATTATCGTGGATAAAAGGGAATAGGTTAAGGATTCCCCACTAGTCACCAGACTGTCATTAAAGCTTATGAATAAAAGAGGAATATATTCGTACCCTTGCTGCTCGCGCCAAGAGTTCCAGGCGAGCGGCGAGGGCGGAGGTCTTGCCCGCACACACGCACAAGCTTCACCACAGGTTTGCTTGCGTAGGCCGGTTTGTACACGGAACACGGCGCATAAAGTTGGTAAAACTGTTGGGAAAACGCTCCGTGCGCCGTGTACAAACCGGCCTGCGTAGGCAAAACCGTGGTATAGCTTGTGCGTGTGGTAAGCGCATAAGACAATTTTACAGCTATCAATTTCAATCAGCGTCGGCCGACACACTGTTTGTACTCCCATGGCCGCACAGCCGCCGTGATTAAAGGCAGACGGAGCCTCGCCTCGTTTAAAATGGACACGTGTTGGCGTCTTACACGGTTACAAGCTTTCCGCCCGCAACGTCGTCGGTGGAGACCCAACTTCGCGCGGTGGTGATGAGTCGGTCAGTCAGCCTACTTCTTTTATGTGTTACGTATATTATTTTAGAACTATACCTACATGTATTGAGCGGCCGTGATCACGTTACAAATGTGTGCCATTCTAGAACATATCTGATTTATCAAAGTTTTCTAGTATTTCATATGTATACCTAAACACACCTACGCAGCGCAGGTCGGTTTATCGCAATAATTTATTACTTATTTGAGAAACCAGAGGTAAGATTCGATTGAGTAAGAAGGTTAATGCTTTCTCACGGAAACAGAACGTCATCAAAAAGCTGAAGCATGTTAGAACAAAAGCACGCCAGTAGCAAGGCGCGGCGGCGGCGGGCGCCCCCCTCGCTCGCAGCGCACCCACTGCAGTCTGCCGCAAAGTACGGCTAATTCTTATACCAGTGTATTCTGTATACCTAGAAACGATTGGCAACTGCTTTTAAGTACCTGGTACACGCGCGTTCGGTTACCTTGTAGCTACGAAGTAGAGGAGCAAGGCAACTTAATAAATGACTTCCATTCTTGGATGCTTCGGCCAGGTGTAGTGCGAGTAGAGTAGTGTAAAAAATATACACCTAAAGTTAAAATAGCTATGTTTAAAAGGTCTAAAATAAAAATAGCGACCGATTAAAATATCTACAGTCACATAAGTACCTACGTCTAAAATGTTAAAGACGCATTATATGCAGTCCGGTGCATATGCACGATACCGATGCCTTGAACCTGCGCGCCATTTTCTCACTCGTTATTTTACTCGACCCACAAAATATCACCCGGCCACCACAAGACATTTAAGGGAGTGCATTTTCAACTTGTGTGAGCGAGCTCACTCAAGTACGGATACGGAGTGATGCGAGACCGGGGAGGGGGGGACACAAAAACTGCGCATAGATTTAGCACACGTTGTAATTATCAACCTCTAAGATCTACCAACAATGCAGCTGTCATAGACAACATCACAATAGTTTAATCTAGATAATATATAAACGACTAGCGACCCGCCCTCGCTTCGCTTCGGTTTAGATTTTTCATACAAAAGGATTTTCCCGCTAATTCCCGTTCCCGTGGGAATTTCGGGAATTCCTTTCTTAGTGCACCTCTACGGTAAGTACCTAAGCTACGTCCCTTCCAAATTTCAAGTGCCTACGTTTAGCCGTTTAGGCTGTGCGTTGATATGTCAGTCAGTCAGTCAGTTTCTCCTTTTATATATTTAGATTCACAAAGGTCAACACGCAAATCGACACTTAGGTAATCCCGTAGGTATATTTTGTGACAGAACTTTAAGGCGATGCTCACTATTCTAACTATGTGGCTCTCGAAGTGCACTTGCTTTTGCTTCAACCATCCGTTCTATTTTGTCGCATCTGCATAAAGCGAAGAATGTGAAAGTACGGCTTTTAAATACCAAAAGATTTCCTCTGGCAGGATTGATTGATCTGCGGTCCTAAGATATATTTGCGAAGTAGAGCCGTTCGTGTTTGAAGTAGCACTTGGCAGTGGGGCGGAGGGTTCAGAGATAACCGACTCGGACGCGTTCCTCGTGTGTAAGGGCAAGTTTGGTCTCAATACATTTTACTACTTTGGAACGATTTCCTGTAAAAATCGCAAATATATGAATTTTGAATCTTTCCTGACTATACCTACGTGTCTGCAAACCCATATTGATTGTTCGGCTAAGTAATAAAAAAAAAAGGTTTTATAGAACAGTTACCTACTGTGATAAAATTTGCAATAAGTAATCTATACTAATATTATAAAGAGGAATGATTTGTATTTTTGTATTTTTGTGTGTGTGTATGTTTGTAATGAATAAACTCAAAAACTACTGTGCCAATTTAGAAAATTCTTTAACCATTGGAAAATTACATTCACCCTGAATGACATAGGCTATGTTTTATTTTTCTGCGTAAACGGAGTCGCGCGCAACACCTATCTTTTATAAATAAACGTTTCATTAGGAAGGAGGTAGATAGGTTGTAAATTGCATGGTAGGTAAATAAATTTAACCGACTTCAAAAAACTAGTAACTCCTATGTTCATTGTGAAATCGTGTCTAAAACGGTAAGTAGATATAATGAGAATTGTTAAACGACTGCTTCTTTAATAGATCATTCTTTAAAGAAAGTGGTTATATATAATATAACGCCATTAGTTGCCCAGTAGTAGTAAGTACAACTACAAAAATAGGTCGGAGAAACATATTCAAATTTATCGTTGTTTCATCGATTAATTTTAAACAAAAAAAAGTGGTTAGTAATAAATAAAATATCTATAATTTTTTTGCGATTTTACGAATAAGTTGTACTTACAAGACATGTAGGTATACTTACTTTCACACTGGTATAAGAAACAAATACACTTAATGAAATAGTACATTATTCAACAAGGGACTAAAACAAACCATAATGACACGAGGTGTTTAGCCCAGGGACCCGTCCACCCATTCCCCGATAAAACCCTTTAAAAGACTTACCTCTCGAAGTACAACCCACTAAAAGAATAACCCTTTTGGAAGAAATATACAACTTAGTTGTTTGTTAAACTAGTCATTCACATAAGGGAAACCGCTTAAGAGCAGCAGTAAATTGATATTGATATCCCTCTTACTGCGTAACCAAATATAAGGGTAACCCTTAAAGATAGTGCTTAAAAAGCCAATAGAACGGCTTTTTATAAGGGTAATCCTTATAAATAGCGCTTAAAAAGCCAATCAAATGGCTTTTTTAAGTTAAAGGGATATTGGTATCACTCAAAACATAGCGCTAAAAAAGCAAAATCGAGCAAGACATACATGGAACGGATTTGGTAAGGGTAACCCTTATAAATAGCACTTTAAAAAGTAAATCGATCGATACGGCTCTTTCAAGCGATACGGCTTTTCTAAATAAATCCTTATAAAAACCCATTCGAAACCCCTTGAATGGGATAGCGGGCCGGTCCCTGGTTAGCCACCCGAGCTGAGCGAGGCTGGCTGTAGTTCGAGTGTAATTCATTAATTTAATTATGGTTTTCACTTTGAATGCGAGAAAATAAACGACGTTCTATTCAAAATTATAATACTGATTATAACAAAGTTTCTTACTAATTTGTTCCACGGTTGTTATTTATTTGTAAAGTGACCCTTTAAATGCTTGCATATTTAGCCAGCAGATTCCAACTTGAAAACTATTTTAAAACTAATTGGGCCATGCATAATAAAATGAATTAATTTTTAATATAATTAAATAATCAGACATAGTTTTTCATGATATCTACAACATATTCAAAAATCGTTTTTGTACGATACGTATTCGTATTATCTGGGGACATGAGCAGATATTAATATCCGTAATAATTATCCTCTTTGACCTGTTATCGTAAGTCAAAGTTTTGATATCTCGATTTACTTGACAGTATTCGCGGCCGAGGTAAAAACCATAAAAGGTAAAAGAGGATATGGCTTTTAGGGTTCCGTAGTTAAACTACGAACCCTTATAGGTTCGCCATGTTCGTCCGTCTGTCCATCCGTCCGCAGCCTAGCTCAGAGACTTTTAATACTAGAAAGCTGTAATTTGGCATGAATATACATATTATATTAGTCACGCCAACAAAGTGGTAAAATCAAACGTTGAAAATATTTTTTTTTAGTGTGCCTCCTGTTCACGTAACGTGGGGATGTATTTCTTTTTCTCGCCTACTCCATAGTGTGGGGTGTTTTATGATAGACCTTTCAAACAAATTGCGGGTTTGTGAAAAAACAAATCGATTAATCGGATCGGATCCCCCCGTTCATGAAATATTAAGCTTTAAAGCATAAACAACAAATACTATTTTTTTTTATTATAAATTTAAAAATCCCCCGACTCAAAACAGTCTGTAAAGAAAACCTCTAAAAAGTAAAAAATAATGGCCCTATAAGTTTAATTTAAGTAGACCAGGTATTAATATTTTGATTCAAGCGTCGATACGTCGGGGGACCGCTAAGTAAACTAAATACTTAATATAAAATACCCCAGCTACTTAGCGGTCCCCGACGTGGCGACGCTTGAATCAAAATATTAATACCTACTTATAAAATATGAATAACTACCTTTTTTTTATTACACGCTTTTATTTTTTTTCCGAATTAACAATATGACTATAGCTAGCAAAGACATCAAATTAACAATACGGGGTTAATAATTAATAAATAAAAATAGGGGAGTTAGTTTATAACGTGTAGGAAAATCTATGTCTAAGTATCTGAGTGTCTGTTTGTGGCATCGTAGCTCCCAAACAGATAAACATCTGGATGCGGTTTTATTATTTGAAAGCAGGTTTTTTAACGGTAGTTCTTATCATGATTTCATGAAAATTGGTTAGGCCGTTTAAAAAATATCAGCTTTTAAAGTATGTGGCACCGTTTAATCAGGGGCTTTTAACCCTCTAAAACCTAAAACCGGTTGAACCGATTTTGATAAAACATGTCTAAGAACCGCCGCCAAACAACTTGCTTTCGAATTAAAAAAAGCATCCAAATCGGTTCATCCATTTAAGAGCTACGGTCCCACAAACAGACACACACACATACACAGACTTACACGTCAAACTTAAAACACCCCTCTTTTTTGCGTCGCGGGTTAAAAACATCTAAAACAGCACCAAATAACTTTAGATAGAAAATTTGTTAAAAGATAAAAAAGATAAAAGATGTTTCTTCAGTAAGTAGGCCGTACGGGCACTTTTACACATCAAGAATCTACCAGCGCTTCCCAACAGGAGACACTGCTGAGAAGAAACGCCGCAAGAAACTCAGCAGTCAGTCATTTTTTAAACATATTACAATGGTACTACTTAATCTAGCATTATATTAAGCAATAAATATTAAATTCAATATAATATCCAATAACATGCGTAGATCAGCAGGAAAACATGCCAAAAATCTTACGTGAGAGATAAAGGAAGAAAAAGGAAAAAAAAACTAAAACCCACCAACTCATATGTGTGTTTAAACTTATAACACGATGCAAGATGACCACATAAAAGTTTCGATATGTTTTCCTACATCAACGGTGTCCCCTAGACAAGATAAAGCTTTTGCAATTGATCAAATTATTATTGACTATGTTTCGAGTTTAGACCATGCATTTTTGTCTGTTAGATAGTCCTCGACCCTATAATACGCTTTAGACATTAACGACTTTTTCAAGTAATTTTTAAGTGCTGGAAAGGGTAGGTAACTTTAAAACTACGTCAGGTAATTTATTATTGAAATGAATGCATTGACCAACAAATGATTTATATACTTTACGAACGCGGGATTTACGAATAGCGATTTTATTTTTATTGCTAGTATTTAAATTATGTATATCAGAATTCTTGGTGAAGGAATCTAAATTCTTAATAACATAAATAATATTTTCATAAATAAATTGAGACGCTACAGTTAAGATATTAAATAATTTCTTCAAAAAGTTATCTTAAGGAGTCACGGGAATTTAAGTTGTAAATAGAACGAATGGCCCGTTTTTGTAAAACAAATATAGTTTGTATGTCAGCAGCCTTACCCCAAACCAGAATACCGTACGACATGACACTATGGAAATAACTATAATAAACTAATCGAGCTGTCTCAACATTGGTTAATTGTCTAATTTTCCTAACGGCGTAAGCTGCCGAGCTTAATTTACCTGCCAGTACAGCTATATGGGGACTCCATTGCAAATTTTTATCTATTGTTATGCCTAGGAAAACTGCCTTATCTACCATTTGCAAACACTCGTCATTTAGAAAAATTCTAGAATCTACCGGTTTAACGTTAGGCAAAGAGAATCTAACACATTTAGTTTTCCTAGGCATAACAATAGATAAAAATTTGCAATGGAGTCCCCATATATCTGTACTGGCAGGTAAACTAAGCTCGGCAGCTTACGCCGTTAGGAAAATTAGACAATTAACCAATGTTGAGACAGCTCGCTTAGTTTATTATAGTTATTTCCATAGTGTCATGTCGTACGGTATTCTGGTTTGGGGTAAGGCTGCTGACATACAAACTATATTTGTTTTACAAAAAAGGGCCATTCGCTCTATTTACAACTTAAATTCCCGTGACTCCTTAAGAGAACTTTTTAAAGAAATTAATATCTTAACTGTAGCGTCACAATTTATTTATGAAAATATTATTTATGTTATTAAGAATTTAGATTCTTTCACCAAAAATTCTGATATACATAATTTAAATACTAGATATAAAAATAAAATCGCTATTCGAAAATTCCGCGTCCGTAAAGTATATAAATCATTTGTTGGTCAATGCATTCATTTCTATAATAAATTACCTGACGTAGTTTTAAAGTTACCATTTCCAGCACTTAAAAATTACTTGAAAAAGTCGTTAATGTCAAAAGCGTATTATAGGGTCGAGGACTATCTAACAGACAAAAATGCATGGTCTAAACCCGAAACATAGTCAATAATAATTTGATCAATTGCAAAAGCTTTATCTTGTCTAGGGGACACCGTTGATGTAGGAAAACGTATCGAAACTTTTATGTGGTCATCTTGCACCGTGTTATAAGTTATAAACAAATGTAAGCGAGTTTTTTTTTTTCTCCTTTTTCTTCCTATATCTCTCACGTAACATTTTTGGCATGTTTTCCTGCTGATCTACGCATGTTATTTAATATTATATTGAATTTAATATTTATTGCTTTATATAATGCTAGATTAAGTAGTACCATTGTAATATGTTTAAAAAATGACTGACTGCTGAGTTTTTTGCGGCGTTTCTTCTCAGCAGTGTCTCCTCTTGGGAAGCGCTGGTAGATTCTTGATGTGTAAAAGTGCCCGTACGGCCTACTTACTGAATAAATATCTTTTATCTTTTTTTTAATCTTTTTTTAGCATTTAGTAGCAAATTGTTGGAAGTAAACCAATTAAGTACTTTAACTAGTGTGGCGTTTATCCTACTGTAGTCTACAGTTTTTCTTTCTACCTTGAAAATTAGTGAAGTATCGTCAGCGAAAAGTACAATATCACAAAGTTTATCTACTGTTGGTGGAAAGTCATTTATATACACCAAAAATAAAAAGGGACCTAAAATAGAGCCTTGTGGCACACCTATTTTCACTGTAGCTCCAACAGATTGAGTTTTGTTTACAACAACTGTTTGAGTTCTATCACGTAGATAAGAAGACATAAGACTTAAAGCTTTATTGGCCAATCCATAATGTTCTAATTTTAAAATAAGGGTCGTATGATCCACGCAATCAAAAGCTTTAGAGAGATCACAAAATATTCCTACTGCATCGCAAGATTTCTCCCAACTGTTATATATATGTTTAATGAGAACAGATGCCGCATCAATAGTGGATCTTCCTCTGGTGAAGCCGAACTGGTTACTGTTAAGCAGTTTATTTCTATTGAAGTGACCTAACATATCATTTAACATTAACTTCTCAAAGACTTTACTTAAAACTGGTAGTATGGAAATGGGACGGAAGTTCGTTAAATCACTCATCTCGCCCGATTTAAAAAGAGGTATGACTTTACTATTTTTCATGAGATCTGGAAAGATCCCCTCCGATATGCAATTATTATAAATTAATGCTAGATGGGGTGCAATTACATCTATGATATGAAAGAGTACTTTAACTGATGTGCCCCACAAATCCTCGGTCTTTTTTAAACTAAGCGATTTAAATACCTTGACTATTGAAACTGAACTTACAGGGCTGAATTCAAAGTTTATATTACATTTACTGACATTAGTGCAAAGTAATGATTGAGTTTTAACCGCGGTTGATTTAAGACATTTCGTATTATTTATGGCTATGTTGGAAAAATAATCTTCAAATGCTATGGCCACGTCTTTATTTGACGTGATTAGTTTGTCACCTGTGTTTAGGGTGATTTTATTATCGCGAGTTTTTGATTTTCCCGTTTCTCTATTTATAATATTCCATACGGTTTTTACTTTATTATCAGATGATTTGAGTTTAAGGCAAAGAAAATTTGCCTTAGCAGTTAAACAAACTTGCTTAAAGGTCCTCGAATAATTCTTAACATAATTTAGGAAGTCAGCGTTCTTATTGTCCTCTCTCTCTTTATATAGGTCATAAAGCCTATTTCTACTTTTATCAATGCCTGCAGTAGCCCATTCACTAAATTTGGTTTTCGACCCAGAAATAGTTTTAATTTTAAAATTGTTATTAAATTGATGCAGAATTAAGCCAAACAAGTCTTTATAAATACTATTACTCTCATTATGTAACAAAGGTAACACTGAGAGATTACTCTGAACTTTATTTTTGAATAATTCCAAACGATTACTAGTTAAAGGTCGGTATGTTATTGTCTGAGGTTTTTGATAAAAAACATTGACAAAAGATGCCTTCTGACCACTATGGTCCGAATTAAAACAATTAAATATTTCTTTATCCAAACATTCGCAATTACAAAAAAATATTATCTAAGCAGGTTGCACTACTAATACCTACCTATCCGCGTGGGTTCGAAGAACAGATTACCTAAATTAAAATATTTAAATAAACTAAGAAACCTAGTAGTACTATTTGACTTTTCGAGTAAGTTAGTATTAAAATCTCCACAAACTATAACATGCTTCAGGCCACTACATGCTAACCTTAACACATGTTCCATAGTAGATTCAAATGTGCTAAAATCAGCCAATGGTGGCCTGTAAACACATACTTATTATTATATAAATTTCTAGTTCAACGCAAGAAATTTCTACAATCCTTTCTATTGATAGCTTAACAATATCCTTTCTTTCTTTGGATTTAAGAGTACTTACTTTTAACTATTATTAAAGAGCCACCATGAATGGCACATTTTCTAGCAAAATAACTAACTAATTCAAAACTTATAAAATCAAAAATTAATTGGTCTTGACGAAGCCAATGTTCAGTAGGTATAATACACATAATTTATACGTTTTCATTGTCTCAGAATAACCCTATTTCTAGTTCTTTGCTGGAAAAACCTTGAATATTTTGATGAATTAATATGAATACTCAAGGGTGTTTCCGCTATCCTATAATTCAGTTTAAATAATGTGGCAAGGCGTTATTGCCAATATTGGCTTGCTGGGGCTGGGTACTACTATATCTATTTGGTTCAATATTAAAAGCTAATAGGTCAACCAAGTTCAAGAGAGATTTCCTTGGCAAATGAATTTTCCCTGACGTTAGTGTGAGGCGTTTAATAAATTTGTTAAAATCAAAGAAATTATATTTTGTATTGCAGCATATAGCATTATACATCATAGAATTAAAGTGAGCTATTTTATTATTATGACTATATGGCATACTGTGTGACTGTGTGAGTATGGTAGCGCACACAATATTATTTTACCTATGACATTAAATTATCAACACTGGACTTATCCACACTAAGACTATTACCTACCAAAATTACCAAAGTGGTGGTCTTGTCAAAACTTCCTTTTAAAAGTAAATCACTTAATTGCATTAGAGTTGAATTATGGTAGGTAACAATAATTTGTAACCTTTTGTTTTAATTTATTATTTAACAGTAAACCTAGTCCAGATCCAAGTTGGTCGGAATAAACAATAGTTTTAGTCCTACTTAAATGTTGTCTAGGGGACTCCTTAGAAGTATCAAGAGCCATATCTGGCTGAATCACAAGAGTTGGTGAAGCTGGTAATCTATCACAATTAGTATAACCACTGTTAATTAGAGAGTTAAAACGCTCTTCATTTAATCTACTTTCTTCTACCAACTGAGTGAAAGCCTGAATATGCTCCTTGACTTCTTTCTAGTATAGCGGCTATACTACTTGAATCTAATTTATCATTGCACTGACGCACCCTATCTTTCATTACTGATAATTCTAATTTCATGTTAGTATAGTTTTTAATACATTTTTGACTTTTGATTAATTTTTGTGTTCGCCTAATATAATTATTAATTTTAACATATTTCTTCAATTTATTATTGCTGTTCATAAAATACATGTGGTTTTTTGAGACAGTTTCCTGTGTTTGTCCTAGCGGTTTCGGAACCCTACTCTGAGCATGGTCAGACATGCTCCTGGCCGGTTTTTACCGTTTAGAATAGAGGCTATAAAATGTTGCGTATAACCTTGGTTTTTCATGGCAAGAGTGAAAATACTTTTTTCTGCGTGAGCGTGTACTACACTCGGCCTCGTCGTCACATAAGATCAGGTAAGACTGGGGTCAAACGCAAACCAATTTTGGATTAATAAAAAAGGAACGTTAGCAGTCACGGTCCTCCGCGCGTCGAGGCGTGCACTAAAAACGTTCCCTACTCACGCCGTTACTTCAATAAATCGTTTTCAATAAAAAAAGGTTAATGCGTATAAGTACCTATGGAAGTGACCAATTGAGGTATCGGCTCGCGTTCAGAGCCAGCCGCCACGCTTTCCCCGCCGCTTCCGCCCCGCGCCGCCGCCCCGCGCCGCCGAGCCGCGGCGCCCGCACGCTGCACGTAACGTGCGTTTCGCTAACATTCACGTGACGCACGTAAGGACGCGCCGGCTAACAGCCAATTTATCGCTTTATTAGATTACATCAATTTATCCCTGACAACAAAATAGCTCGCTTCCTGGGGCATTACCCGCTTAAGCGAGTAAAATCCAACTTCTTATAAAACGCCCCTTAAAATATTTCTAATTCTTCTATAGGTTACATTTATCACAATTTGTATATATTATATCGTTTCGTATTAAACCTCATACGCTTTGCTAAGTGTTTTAAAAATGGTGTAATTTGTATTTTACGTAGTTACTTCATGTTACCTTTCGATTGTTCGGAAATTTACGATGTAAGCTCGAACTCGAACCGTACAAGTTTAAACAATTAGACAAATTAAGATATTTCCAGAAAGTACACAACTTGAGAACTTCTGCTATTGTTGGCTGGCTAACAAGGCTCGAGTAGAGATAAAAAGTTGAGTATTTCCTTTGTTGTTAGTTTTAGGGCTAAGCCCTTTAATCGCTGTTAAAAATGGCAACCAGAGAGGTAGTGGTTTACGGCATTAATTACGGTGCCTAGGCCACGTAGGCGGCGAGGTGCGGGGCGGAAGGCGAAAGAAATACGCGTTGAACCCAGGGTAGTGATTCTGTAAACAACGCCGGTCGTGCGGACTGTCGAGTGATATCCAAGCGGCGAGATTAAGTAGTCCCGTCAGTGCGAACAAAACACATTGTAGCGCGTGCATTTTCAATTAAGCAGCCTTATACGTTCGACCCATCGTGCTGCTAAATTGAAAATGCACGCGCTACCCATTCTTACATGCGAAAGTAACTTTGTTGGTTTGTTTGTTACCTTTTGACGACAAAACGACTAAACGGATTTTAATGAATTTGGTAATGATTCAGATTGTGTATTCTGTGGAAGGACCACTTATTATTTATCCCGGAAAATACGACAGTTCCCTAGAGGGCAGCCATAAACGACTTCGTCGAAGGAGCATGAAGATAGCCACACAGCAGAGCGGTTGCTGCGCTGTGAGAATAATTAGCGCGCCTTATCGCTTATTATTCTTATTAATTGATTCCGCGACGAGCTACGTTACTGAGGACTATTACAAATTAAAGCTATTTTTAGCCAAAGGAGGCTAAGGTGTACGTAGGGCAAGTTAGCGTTATTTACCAGTATCATTAAAACCTTAATAACTCCGAAACTAATTAACAGATTAAAAAGTTAAAACTATATTGAGGACCAGTCGGTAAGGAAAGGGCTTTCTTATCACTGGATATTTTACAGCACATGACAAATACAAAACTTGCTAATAAAATACGGGATCAAAAATAAAAGAACGGATTCGACCACTTGCGATTTTCGACCGATACACAAAGGCTTAAACATTGCACCGCGGCTCCCATCCAATATCCAGACTGTAACGCTAACAATATGAGAAGCAAGGCCCGCTTGAAGCAGTACCGCGCCTTGACCCTTTGGATCAAAATCATCAAACTATCTTGCTTGGCGCCGGCGCTACATTCACGAACGCAATGAAAGTCGTCCCCCTCTTAAATTATGGAAGTTTCTAAAGATTTTAGGGGTGGGCAACATTTTATAAATAGTAAACTATGCCGCTTCCTATTACAAACTTTTCAATTCGTTCCAATCCGTGGACCGCCTCGAGCATGCCACGGTCGCTGCCCTTAGTTAGGATCACAGACGACATTGGCTGTGACATTATAGTGTTAATATTGTGTTTTCAATATACTACAAAACTACTACAATAAACTACTGTTCTTGTCTCATATACTTTAGCAGTGCTTTTAATACCTTAGATTTTGACATCCTCCTCGGCATCCTCAAAACGTAGGTACCTACAATATCTCCTCATTCGACTGTGGCGCCATCGCATATGCTGCTTGCCTAGCTGAAACGGCTTCAAAACGTGTCGTGTGCATTCATGTGTATAATTTCCGTGCAGTTACATAAATGGCGTAGAAGTGTTCATGAATGTCCCGTCGTTGTTATTTTATATCCTTTTCAATCCTCAATCCCCTTCTTATTTTTCCAACGGTACGGTGTCCGGTTACTGGCTCCCAGAATACGTGTATACGTATTCGATTGCCAACCTACTTACTCCTTGCTTTCCTGCAAGCAAATCCAAATTTCGCTCTAAATCCATTTCGGTACATTCAGTTTGGTAATGGAATCGGCTGCGCTGACATCAAACTGTCTCAATCTGTTGCCTTAAATGTTTAACCCTTTAAAGGGCAATTTTAAAACGTGGTACTAAAAATAACCAGTTACAACTAATACTTTTTGCATTTTTTATTGTAAGGATTTTGTGCGAATAGGAGGAATCTGATGAGGCTAAAATTCAGGTCTATTTTTAGTTTTGCCCTATAAAGGGTTAAAACATTGATATGTTTTTTTATTGTGTATTTAAATAAATACAAGAATGATACAAAAAAGCAAAATCATTTTTTTTTGCCTCTTCTTTATTAAAACCTTATTTATTGTATTTTTCCTAATAGGTATTGGTAGCCTACCTAATAAACGAATTCATTCTCTTTTCAGTCATCACTTATACCTATGGACAAATCTGGATTAATATTGGTTATTTACGTAAATAAAGAAAAACAATTATTCAGGTTTTGGGAACTGAATTTCAAGAAAGGTTCGGAAACAACTGCGTGACTCGATTCAGCCCAAAGGAACCCTGACCCACCATAGAACTGTGTCAAAGTGATGTAATGATTCAACTTGTAAGAAGTGTCCAACAAATTGTCACTGTGACACCGTTCATTGATGGGACAGGGTTCTAACGGGCTAATAGTACCTACAGAGTTATACGAAACCCTCGATGGGTGAGTCCGACTCGGAGTTGTCCAGCTTTTTCAGTTTTCATTGCTAAAATGTATAGTTATATTATAATGTAATTTCTAAATAAAATCTCTACTATTTTTATTACCTATTAAATATAATACTAATAGTGTAAGTACATACAATATTCGTTTATTTATCTTATTTAATATTCCCACTGAATGTCTCAGAACTAGATGTAAATATTACTGCGTATAAGGAAGGCCCGTCTATACTGGTCCAGAACATAATAATATTTAACTTTCCAATTTATGTTATTTATTTAGTTTAGGAGTCATTAGGGCCTTAACGTCACTCGGTAATAGAGCTACCTTGCGATGCACAGCTGACTCCCTTGGCCGCAGGTAAATAGGTATAATTCATGATTTCAAAACTTAACATCTAATCCTCAATAACGAAAAAACGTGTAGTGTTCCTCGTTTTCAACAACTTTGAACCTTCGTACTGAAAAAAGTCCTTTAGGGAATGGTGGCATTTTGTCTCAATAGTTGGTGCAATTAATCTAGATTTCCAAATGGTTGTACAAGTACTACTTAATACGGGAACTGTCTTACTTTCCGGAATAAATGTGTGTAGGTATGACTAGTATGGACGGGGAAGGTGCCCCTCATATAATAAAATATGTATAAGTATTTATAATATGAACACAGGACTACGGGCATAAGCCAAAGATCAGATAAGACAAAACAACGTAGCCTGTCTCTTTGGTCGCTGCCGCCGCCGCCGCTGCCGGCCGACTAGGTATAAATATATACTTGTAAGTAGGCAGGTATAATATTAATAGTTCCCAATTCAGTTTTTTCAGGCCGGTGACACTCCGCGCTATCGCCTTCAAAATGTGCTGCCCCTTGCAAGGGGCGAATCAGTTGAGTGTCAGGCGAACGCGAGTCGTCTCGACGCGCGCCGCCGTGCGCTGCCAAAGTTTTTGTTTGAAATGTTTGAATTGGCTTATACGAATATGACTAATCGAAAAGGTAAAAAGTACTGCATCGGATACGGGTGCTTAAATAATAACTCCAATGTCGAATTATCTTTTATTAACCTGCCTCAGGATGCCGAAAGGTAAGATTATTATTAATATTATTAATAACTTCGATCTAGATAGGTAGTTACGAGTAGCTGGACTTAATTACTGACACAATCAGTACCTACAGTTTTGAATCCTCGACGCAAAAAGAGCGGTATAATATTATTTATTTTTCATCACACTTGCTCGTAAATAGTGTCCTAACATGCTAGAAAAATCGACCGTAAATCCAAAATAATACCCGCGGGCCTTTTTTTACCATTACGCTTCTAACGTGCGTAATAGCTTTTTTTTTAAATATTATACGTGGACTCAAACTATCACAATACGTCAGGACCCCAATTCTTGTGCCATTCGATATGAAGTTTCATTCGAGATGAAATGTCAGTTGAATACTATTTCCTAAAAATCTCGCATAGGTAATAAACTATTGATCTCATATGTCACTAGAATCGGACTCCGAACACGTTTGACATTATCTGTGGTAAGTCACAGACAATGATGTAGTCTGCCGCTAATAAGTTAAAAATATGATCTTTTGTCTGATTTTATTTCATTTCCTCGCAATTGTGATGAAAAACATTGTATGTTACACGGGTGGTAAAGGAAATACAAAGCTCGAGTCATTAAAGCCCTCAGCCTTCGGTTTCGGGCTTCTAACAGACTCTCGTTTGTTATTCTTTCTTTACCACCCTTAATACACAATGTACTATTATTAACGACCCGTCCGCAGTTTCGCAGTTTTCAACTTATTCGGACCAAAAACCAGTTATCTACTTGCCTTAAACAGCGTTCAGTGTAAGTAAGTAGATCTCCCAGTAATAGTAACTGCCTGCTAAAGCAAGGTCAGCATGTGCTGGTTATTAGGTAAACACAACACAGAAACAAATGGCAGCTTTTCTAAGTAACGGAGTAGGTAACGATAGTGCTTGAGTTTATAACAAACAAAAAGTTTTAAGGTCTATATTGATTTGTTTATTATACTTATATATTTATTTATACAATTAGACACACCAATAGTTGTACGTACAAATACAAATACGAAAGGTATGTATAAAGAAAATAGTTAAATAGTTAGTACCAATTACAGGTCTGCAACGGTATTAGCAGTCGGAATTCAATAAAACTAAAAATTTGGCATTTATTTTACATTACAGCAAAATGCCGAAAAATAAATAATTAAATTAACATATTATATTTTGAAGGTTAATACTAGTAAACTACGTCTTATTACCAGTGAACGGAATAGGTAGAGCTAATTTGCCTAAACTTGATGCACCTTCATTCAATAATGTATTCCCATTTCACTCACGCATGAATGAATATGCCTCAAGTTTAGGCAAATTAGCTCTACCTATTCCGATCACTGCTTATTACTTAGATAGAAAGGGAGATCGGAGCAAACAACAAACAAGTCGCGGACAACTTTTGCTAACCCTCCAGGCATGAACTAATTTTCTCGTCATTTAAGTAAGAACTACATAAAAAAACTACAAATTATCATTAATTAAATTTGTTTTCTTACAACAGCCATGGAAAGTAATAGTACAAGTAAGTGCCAGCCCTGGGAGGTGAACGGAGTCAGTAAAGCTCTTGACTGTCGAAATAATACAGACTCTCGCGGCGCAGATTTAAGGTGCATTTTGCCTCGTTAGGGGCGCTCCCACTATCGATCGCAAAAATGTAACCAAGGTCACTTCCGTGCATGCACTTGTATTATTATCGTTCCCGCGTTCTGAATAGGTTTAAATTCGCATGTTTGCTGTCACAGAGAGTCGCTTCTGTACTTGTACTATTACTTATTCTGTGGTTTTGTTCACTTATATTATTTGAAAACAAGTTTCTTATAAGCTTCAGTATTATAGGGTGGGATAGAAAATAATGTATTTATAAACCTGTCTGACAAGTATAAAGTAAAAGCACCTATTTCCAAATAAAAAAAGTATTCTAAAAATGTATTTATTGATTTGTTAATACACATACTTTTTGTTCTCTAGCATACCGATTGTAACGAAACTTCATGCGCGTTCAGATATTCCTGTCGTTCTTGATTCTGTGTTCCGGTCATAAATTTTGATCCATTCCACGCATAAGTCAGAAATAAAGTACGTTCGATACTTTTTTTTCATTCAAAAAAATGTTTAATGGAGCAAAATAACGTAGGATACCTACGTTATTATAAAGTATGGTGGGCAACCCTAGGCGTCACGAGGGCCCTATCCGAACATAATTATATACCTACTTCTTACTACATAAATACGTATGTAAGTAAGTGATATCGATGATAATCAGTGATCGGAATAGGTAGAGCTAATTTGCCTAAACTTGATGCACCTTCATTCAATAATGTATTCCCATTTCACTCACGCATGAATGAATATGCCTTAAGTTTAGGCAAATTAGCTCTACCTATTCCGATGTCTGATGATAATCGATCTGTAATGGTTAGGAACGTATATTTAATTACTTAAAAACGTTATGTGATGAATGTAATCTAACCCTAAGGTACTATCAACACAATGTAACCCTGGACCACCATAGAACTGTGTCACAGTGACGTTATGATTCGTGATGTAAAGGTGAGGACATTGACCCTATCAGCTGTTAGGTTTCAATCGACGAAGGTTTTTTTATTAAACTTTAACAAGCTGTTAAGTACTCGAAAAGGGTTCCAAATATTAACTTCCTGGCTTAAAGTACTAACGAAAGGAAACGACGATAGTAACCATGTACGAAAATTGCAATATACTTACTTATTTAATTAGATACAATTAGGATAAACAAAGGATGGATCAGGTATGTTAATTGAGGCGGGTTCAACTCGTATGAACGATATTTATGAATCTGCATATTGAGTCACCATAAAGATGATTTGATGGCAGAGGTGCGGGGATACCTGGGTGCGCGGACGCACGGTGCAGGTAGCGCGGCGGCACAATGGCATTCCGGCCGCCGCGCCGACATGAATCAAACCGGCGCGGCGCGTTGGGGCTTGCGAGTGTACGACTTTAATAACTAGGTACCTACCTACCTAGTCAGTTACCATCTTGGACGCCAATATGATCAACGAAATCAAACAGAGATATCGTGGAGATGTGTATGAATCGCAATAGGGAAGGTGCGCTCAACTAAGATCGGACACCGGGTAAGAGTTCAGTCCGCACACGAGGTTGGGACTAGTGATGGGCGATTTCTGAAACATTGCACAACCTTTCTTAACTGTGAAAATTACAGCTTCTGAAAGTTACACAATTAGATGGAAATTATTCTAACACAAGTAAATTTCGTTTAAATTTCATGAAAAGTTGGGTAACATGTCGAAACTATAGTAATTTTCAGAAATAAAACGATTTCACTGTGGTAATTTTCAGTATATTGCTTGAAATTCTAGGTGAAAGTTTCACTTTTGAAACTTCTAGAATATTTCAGAAATTTTAATGAAAGTTACACTTTTGAAACTTACTTGAAGCTGCCCATCACTAGTTGGGACCGACGAGTTGCGCCTCCAAATACAAAGTGAGCAAAAACTGGATTTTGTGGTTCGTCCGAAATTACCCGCCGCAAGTATTTTGAAAATAACTGGTAAATAGAAGCGTTTCTTTTACAGAGTACATATTGTTTTTATTAAATTGGTGACAAATGTATATAATTGGGATTTTGATACGGCTACTGTTGGCTGAGATCCGGTGTTACCCGAAGTAGTTAAAGATCGGATGAAAATAATCCGATAATTAACTGTAAGGGATTCTGGAACTTCGCACTTGCTCAACTATTTAAACCTGACTCTCCATGCAAACGTAATGTGATTCTTACTTGTTTTAAGGGACGATTCAAACCGACCGACCGGGTCGGTGCGCGGCCCTATGGAGCCCTATGGTAATCCGACAAGGTACAAAAGTGTGTACCTATTTTCTTATCTAAGTATGTTTCGGGAGACTACGGAGTAATTTTTTTTTTATTTATTTTTTATTTTATTGTACAACATAAATACATTTTACATTTAAATTAACACCTCATAAACCACTTAAGGGTTTGTGCGAGGATAGAACGCTCTGAAATTACAATATAAAGTCTTACAATTACAACACAAGTACAAGTACACTTTTACCCACAAACATTACAGTTTATTGACAAAGTACGATTTTAGTATACTTAATATTATTAGGAGTTAAGCAATCTCTAAATTTAACATCAAGGTAATTTATAAGACGAGGAATTAAGTAGGCGCTGGTTCTCTGTCCATAGACATTGGTGTATCCAGGAGTGGTTAATTTTTTATTTACGACGGCTCGTGTGCGTATTTACAATCTTTGATTTTAGGGTTTGAAAGGTTGTGTCAAAAAGTTGTTCCTTAAGTAATTAAGTTAAATTGGACTTTTTGGTGGATAGGGAGACAGTTGCAGTGTTTGAATAGCTTCAGTTCATCATTAGCAAATTTAATTTTAATTTTAAAAGGAACTACTTATTTCTTTTAGGATTCGCATTTGCAGAGAACATATCTTATCTAGGTATGACTTGTAGGTTCTACCATAACTACTGAGACCATAAGATACTATGGAATCTGCCAAAGCGTTATACAAAAGAATTTGAATTTTAAATGGGATTCGATTTTTTATTATCCGTATATTGATTACGAAGGCTCTGAGCTTATTACACACGCGATTTATATGACAGCTCCAGTTAAAGTTTCGATCGATTGTCAAACCTAGGTATATGTGAGAAGGAACACTTTCAATGACGGGACGCTCGCGCCCGCGGCGTGCGTGCACGCGTGTTCGTGGGCCACTAGCGGGGGATTAAAAGTGGTTTCTACTCTTATTACGAATAAAAACGCAGACTGATTCAAAACGGTTGTATTTATTTTAGTTTTCATGGGGTATGGTCCATGGTTCATGGTTTCAAGTATGGTCTTTAAAACCACTTATCTACGTCATCATTATTCTCTCAGTCTTCCACGCTTCTTGCAGGTTCGATGTACCTGGGTTCATTGACCTCCTGAAAACAGCTAAGTTCAATTTCGCGTGCATCGGGTAAGATCGGACAAAATAGTAAAAAAAAAAGTGGCCGAAATTTGTGTTAGTAATACTATACGGACAATTCTACTAAGTATATATTTGTCAGAGGGTTAAATCGTATATTTTCTTATAGTAAGCTCTCTGCTACAGGCAATAGAGACGATGTTACAGGGTCGTCCGTTTTTACACCACCACGTAGAAATTGACTGATGTCGATTTTCTTTCGTTTATGTCCAAGCACTCATCACACAAAAAAAAACAATGCTTTAGTGTATTTCATTCTAATAATTTTGATATTTGTATGACTAGTCACAGTAAAAATAGGTTCGTCAGTTTTCGATTCTATTCCAATGCCTTAAGGTCCAAAAATGACGAACCTTTTCTTACCGTGACTGTACATAACCTACCTAAAACCATCCGAAACTTAGCAGAACGCACCTTAATACCAGTTCGACTTCGTAGCAAGTCGATAAAAAACAAAACATTTCATAATAAGTTGGCAGTTGTGCATAGTAGTCGCGGCGCGGTGAGCCCGAGCTGTGCCCGCGCGCCGCGGCGCCCCGCGCCCGCGGGAACAATGAAAGTGAGAGAGGGCAGGAATGCACGCGGCGGGCGGGGCCGTTCCCGGTTCCCAAGCGAGGAATGCCAGCACGACCAACAAAGCCTCTGCGCCGCCATTCAGCGCTCCCGCCGCCCGCCACCCGCCGCCACTAGCGGTACTCGCACCGTCCAGCCAGACGCGCACCTCGCCTCGTTATTACAGACTTTCCCCAAAGTAACTTGACCGACCCCCGGATCGAAAACTGCTCAGTTTACCACCGACATTAGAATCGCGTGTATCCTAGTTACAATGCGTAAACGATAAAACGGGTTCCGGTTTTCCATATTTGATGAATTAATCCCGAACTCGAATAGCATATATTATACAACAACAAACCGTTGCAGCAGGCACGAGGCGGGGCGGGTGTGAGGGACGAAGAAGAGTCGTCCTCGGCGCTCGTCACAAGGCGCGAATGGCAGATCACCACTTTCGCGCTCCACAGGCGGACGCTCGGCCCGAGATAACGATAAGCAAGTATAACAGTATCAATAAAAAAGCGGCCGAGTGCGAGTCAGACCCTGACACGAGGGCTTCCGTACCATTCTTGTACGGGGGGTACTATTTCTTTTATTTGTAGGTACATCTACAGTAACGGATTTACACACGGATTTTAACGGATGCAGATATACCAAAACTCACAACTGCGGATACGGATGCGGATGTGGATATAGCATAAGCTTTGTAAACCCACAGTAGTTGCAGTTTTTGATATTGTCTTGTATATAAGAAAATATATATGTTAAAAAAAACAAGCCGCTTTTCATTACTTTGATTAATATATTATACCCTATCTCAAATTGAAATACATACATACTCGTACAATACATACATACACTCGAAAAACATAACCCTTCTTATGACGCAATGGGGTAAAAACTATATCGAAAGTTTCATTAGAAAGAAGAAAGAAAGAAAGGAAATTACACAAAGTTGGACAGTTGGTGTTATGCTAGCATTATGCTGGCTGTGCCAGCGCTTGTCTTCCGTTAGGACAGCTCGGTGACAACACGGAAGGTGACACAATCTTAAATTATGGATAGAGGTACCTAAACATAAAAACGCAAACAAATAACTACAAAGAGTACACAAAAATAAAATACAAGAAACCGAAAAAAAAACACTGACAACTGTGTATAGTCGGTCCACCACCCTACGGCTGAAGGTTATTTGCACTTCATAATACAACCTACAAACTTCTTTTGTTCATACAAGTGAACAAATAAATCACACTGCCATTTACCTAATCTAGCAAGCACAAAAATGTTTCCAAAATATATTAAATTTTATGCAACATTGACTACAACCTAGTTTAATATTGATGATTCAGATACTTTCTAGCTTGCAAAATCTTTCGTAAAAAATAAAACCGTAAAAGCGTCCTCATTATAGGTAGGTAATCCTCATATTTCTGTAAATATTTTATGTATTAGGTATTTGTTTTATTTTCAATTATTTATTTAAGTATGTGGTAGGTAACTATTTTATTATATTATATTATAAATCCTGAAACAACCTACCTGTTACTAACTAAATATATCTAAGTATATACACTGTCCCGCAAAACTAAATATCACACTTTTAATGAAAATTTCTTTGAAAGTGTGATATAATGTACTTAGTATTGCGGGCCAGTGTATATAGAAGGCAAACCCGACTCACTGACTTAAATATGTACATATTCGGTCCTTAGCTATGAAATTGGCGTTTTTTTTACGTGTTTTATTTCGTACGGAATTAATTCATTTCAATTTTAACTTCCAAATTATTATTAAATTTCATTAATACACTGTCACAAAGGTTTTAGATACAAATAATATGATTCAATTTCTTACTTACCTAAGTAATATTTAAAATTAAAGTGTGAACTCCACTCTTTTCATGTGCTGCGAGTTCAAGTGTTTCAATTACGCAGATTTTTATGAAGCTAACTATTTTTAAGTAGTTAAGATATGTATAATATAGCTTAGCAATATTCCTGACAGAATTTTGTTTGGTTTGAATTTGACGTTACTAAATAATCCGCAAAATTAAATGTATGAAAACCACTGTTTTCAAAACATTCTCCATATAAAACGCCAATTTCATAGGTAAGGACCTAATATCAACGCACAGCTGAAACTACTGTACCTAGAAACTTGAAATTTGGTACTGGGGCTCCTTTCATGATGTAAGTGAGCACTAAAGAAGGATGTTTAGAAATTCATACTCCAAGGGGTTCAAATAGGGGGGAGAGAGGGAAACTTATTCCACGCGCACGACACTATATAATATAATATAAAAGGCGAACCTGACTCACTGACTTATATGTCAACGCACAGCCCAAACCTCTCGGTCTAGAGATTCCAAATTTGGCAAGTCGGTTCCTTATGAATTCTAGGGGTGCACTAAGAAGGATTTATGGAAATTCATCCCCTAAGGGGTTAAAATAGGGGGGAGGTGCAGAAAATTAATTCTACGAGTACGAAGTCGCGGGCATCCTCTAGTGTTGCATGTAATTGTTTTAAGTTTTTCTTAGTTTCTCACCTGAGATAGTCCTCACCTTAGTTCAAGCATGTAATTTATGTCTCTTTTTTTGCCATCAACGGACAAACAGGCAGGCGGGGCCCACCTAATAGGAATCGGTCATCGCCGCCTATGGACATTTGCAACGCCGGAGGCGTCATCAATGCGGTGCCGGTCTCGAAGAAATTTAATGATCGGTAACCCTTTTTAATAAGCCCCATATTACAGTGCATCGAGAAAATCTCACCACGAAGTTCATTCCAAATTCCTATAGTACTTACGCGCCAGAAAAGTTCTAGAAAAAGTGGCACGCAGTGACTCTAGAAAATGGGAATGAACCGTTGGCATCAGTCTAAACAGTTCCTCGGAACACTCTCCATTATTCAGACGGTAGAAAACGAAAAGAGATGCAGAGTCTCTCCGGAGGTTAAGCATCTCTAAACGGTCTGAAACTGTACGAAATTTGTTACGACTTACTTATATTTGAGGCGAGATTTTATTTGAACGAAAACTTGCAGGTTACAAGTTTTGTCCCAAAAATCATTCTCCTCAATGTCATTCTCCTCATAATCTAATTTATTAAATATAGCGGTGAAGAGAAAGAGGAACATTTACCTGTGTTTGATGTAGATAAAATAAAAAATAATGTTACCTGTTGTAGATAGAGATTAATATTTTGTAAGGTCGAAATGTTTAAACAAGTTCAATTACAAAACCAATACCTAAATAGGGGAGTGTTTCTCTTTATCACTGAAGTTTTATAATATACAACACTTTGGATATTCATAAATTTCATAATATACCCAGGTAGTTCACATATATCATACAATAAAGTCGCTCTTGATATAGGTACAAACCTATTGCTGCAACTTAAAATACCAAAAATAAATAGTTGATGTTTATTGATAAATAAGGTACCTACTTCTTAACTAACATTTATCATTTATGTTCTATAGGTTTATTATAACAGTTTACTTTGTAAAAGTTGAAAGTGAGATTTTCTATACTATTATTTATTATGCGAAGAATTCGTTCATTTTTAATTTGTTATGTGCAATTCAATAAATAAATAATAGTAGATTGATAACCAAGTGTTGAAAGTGACTCATTTCACCCGAGATATTTCTGGCGCTCGAACAAAGTGAGAGCGCCAATAGATCGAGGGGAAATGGGTAATTTCACCCGAGTTAGACACTCTACTTTTCATTTTGACTGTGAGGAAAGAGATTGAATATATTCGTGACGTAATAAAGGTCTAATTTCTTGTTTCGAACGGATGTTCGGCGTTCAAACTCCAGTGTTGTATATAAGCTCCTTGGTCGTGACCAACTCGATTAAACTTTTCTAATGTTGGCAGTAGGTATGTGTATTTTCTAGATGGTCATGCCGTGAAGTGAAAAAAAAGTGTCATGCTATACAGGCAAAGGCATTATGGTGGGCAGCAAAACAGAGTAATTCCCACATGACATTGGCTAAATCATTGAAAAAGCCAGAAAAAAGAAATAGAGTAAATATTTTAAATGTTGATTTTCTGCAATTGCGAAAAAAATTGTCCAGTCGTTAAATGATTTTAATATGAGAGTATAGATCGTAATAAATACGTCGTTTAACGTATAGCCGTGTTTAGATACATGAAAAGCTTAGCTTAATTATCATAGAATCCGTGGCCAATCGTAACTATTAAAAAAAATACTTTCTACCCTAGTGGTGAAATAGTACATTTTTGCCTAGGCGCGGAAAGTAAGGGTTTTCCTGACGAGGTGGTTAGCAGGCCGAGCAACAGCAAGGCCTGCTAAAATACGAGTCAGGAAATCCTCGTTTCCGCCGAGGCATACATAGTACTTTTCTCAAACATGTGAGGAAATAACACAAATACATTTTTTAAAAGCAATTAATGTAATTTAATTCACATTAAAAGTTATGTTGGTCATGTTTGGGCAATTTGTAAATAAAATCGTTATAATTTTTCCAGGAGCCAGTTCAGGTTTTAATATAGGCGGTATGGTACCTATTTCGCCCAACAATAGTTTCACATTTGGTTACACATTTAGCCCCCGCTATCGGAGGTGCAAAATGGTAGCTGTCAAGTTCTTAGGGATGGGAAAAAATATTTTCAAATACTGTCTATAATATGTCGATAATTAAGTCGGTAAATTTTCTTAACCATAATGAGAATCTAGGACTTTAATTAAACGTGTTTATTTTATGTTGTATGTACTATATTATATTGACTATCTATTGAAGTAAATAATTTATTATCAGTATATTGTACCTCTATTGAAAAAGGTTTCTCTCAAGAGCGTTCATGCACTGCCCTGCAACCCGAAACACTAGAAAAGTAAAATAGCAACCATAGTGTTTTTGTTTTACTGATAATGGTTTACATTTCTGATGACAATGATTATAATGGATCCCAAAAAATTGTTAAATTGTGGTCAAAAAAATAGTATAGGTACATATAAAACTAATTGTACAGAAAAAGTAAGAATATCGATATCGAAATCATAATTTTTTTTACCCATCCCTAAGAACTTGATAGCTACCATTTTGCACCTCCGATAGCGGGGTCTACACATAATGCAGAATGAACGAATGTTACCGACTGTCAATTGTTTTAAATACATTAAACTTTCCGAACAGGAGATATACCTACACTATGTACTTAATCATCAGACTTCAATGACACGTAAAAAATAGTTCCCTTTTTATGTATGAAGGATTTGATTAATATTAAGATAATTTTGTCAAGCTTAGCCTCTAAATAATGTAACTACAGTTACCAATAAACGAAATCATTTTGCTACGTCTGTTCCTTTAATTTATGCTACAAAATTTGAGTGTCATTCTTCTCATCAAAGCATCATAGAAATCTCAACAATTGTCATTCTTTTCACACTTTGTCATTATACTCAACACCTCTGTCAACATTATTTTCAATTTTAGAGAAAGTAAGCTTTAGCGACACGTGCCTCTTTTTCGAGTACAATTGGTTATTTTAGTCTCTAGTCTAGATAATATGATTATCTAGTTGAGTTGCGGTAGAGTGATATTTATCACAAAGACAAATGTTTCTAACAAAATAAATCATTCTCAAATATTCACCCTACACGACACTTGACAATAACTGTCTTAGTGCATTATCTAGAAGTTCACAGACTTGGATGATAATGTGAACGCGATGTAGATATGTATGTTGCATGTAAATGACAGAGGCACGTTATGATGGAGACGAGCGTGTTTGTACAATGGCGTCACTCGCGCGCTGGCTTACAATCAAACGCATTATAGGTAATTAAACTCACTGGCGGCAGGTCTGCGGTAAAACTCTATTAATTGTATGAAAGAACAAAGTGTGCAACATTAGAGATTTAATCGTAAAAAACGTCATAAAAACCAATGAAAAATTACTAGGACAAAAGAGGTAAAAGTCAGTTCGTTAATAATGTACTGGATTAGGCAGATTTTCTAGCTGTGCACGGAAAGTATGTTTTTTTTTTGGTGAGTAGTCTTTTCAATTTAACTACTTTTATCCTACGGTGGCTGACGTAGGTAATGAAATGATATGCATGTAGTCAGGTAAAAACATAATAGTCAGGTGAGTGGGAAATAAAATCCATTGGTAACAAAGTAAGTGAAACGCGACCTGCGCGGACACCGGAGCAGGCACCCGGCTGACTGCGCTCGCGCGGTCGCGCGCGCGGGCGCCGACACGGCGACGAGGCAACCCTGCGTGTCCGGATTCTTAGACGCGGCTCGCTTAATATCGGTTGAAAAGCAACCAACAGGTGTTATTCTAAAATACTGTAGACGCAGAATCAAAAGTTGTAATTCGATTGTAAAATCAATGAGTTTCATTCCTTCTTTTTTTATGTACCTACAGTCTAAGTCATAAATATAAATACCTTCCCAAGACGTCGAAAATATCTACACGCCCTATGCCACTGATATTACTTAAGTATACGTATGGTGCATCTACTATATTGTATGTACCTACATTTGGTGCGATGGCCAATGGATACAAGTCATTCTCAACCGACTTAAAACAAAAAGGAGGAGGTTCTCAAGTCACCGCGTAAATATATATTTTTTAGGGTTCCGCACCTCGAAAGGTATAAGCGGAACCCTTATAGGATCACTCTGTCATGACCCTTTTTCTCAGGAATGCGTGGAGGTATCAAGCTAAAATTTATATCAAATACTCAGGTCTACCGTCTCTTGGAGCTTTGAAAAAATCAAACTTTTGCCGCAAATTTTCGAAACTCGCAAGAGAATCAAAACCTACAGGGAAGCAACGTCTCATAGAACAAATAAAGAAAAAATTGCGAAAACCGTAAATGTTTAGTTATATTTATATCATATCATACAAATATTTTTAATAATTTTAAAGTTAGGTACTACCCCTTTCCTCATGAACGCGTTATAGTAGATTGTTCAACAAGGGACTAAAACAAGCCATAATGACACGAGATGTTTAGCCACCCAAGCGCAGCGCGGGTGGCTATAGCTCGAGTGTCATTATGGTTGTTTAGTCTCGCGTTAAACACTCTACTTTTCACTTTGAATGCGAGAAAAAAAACGACGTTCTACATGTATAAAATAAAATTACAACATGGATTAGAACAAAGTTTCTTACAAAATTGTTCCGCGGTTTCTTTTTGTTGTAAAGTGACGCTTTAAATTCTTGCATACTTAGCCAACAGATTCCAACTTGAAAATTATTTTATAACTAATTGGATCATGCATAATAAAATGAATTATCCTTAATGTAATTAAATAGATTCATATTCGTAATCATTAATCGTGTTTCACGAAATTATATATATTGTTTTATAATTTTGCACATTTGTTATTTAGAGGTTATTTCCACGGCCTAAAAATGGTCCATACACAATCACTGAAAATGGCGATAATCCTCCATTCACAAACACCGTGATGTTTAAATGTTTGCATATTTAGCCAACAGATAAAAACTTGAAAACTATTTGGACCATGCCTAATAAAATAGATTTATCCCTTATATAATATTCAAATAGATTCATATTTGTAATCATGAATCGTGTTTCACGAAATTAAATCGCTTATTTTATAATTTTTGCACTAAAAATGGTCCATATACAATCACTGAAAAAGGCGATGATTGGCTGTTTAAGGGTTTCCAACGTAAATTAAAAAGAAAAAGTAATTTAGTCCCTAGGGAGTAAAGTGTAGTTTTAATCCCTTGAGATTAAATACGTCACTTTAGTCCGCCTATACAAGCCTATTGTGAGTCATTTTAGAGCCTGAGAAGTGAAAAGGTATTAAATATCAAATACTCAGGTCTATAATACCTTTAAGATGTAACAAAATCAAAGTCTACGTCAACGCAATCAAAAGAAAGAGCAATTTAAGCCGCATATTTTCAAACTCTCAACTACTCGCAAGGGAATCAAAACCTAAAAACAGCTTTTCGATTAACGAATCCGTTTATGAAATATTAAGCTTTAAATCGCTATTTTTTGTTAGAGTCAAGTATCCATAGTAGGCCATACAGCAAAACACAAAACTAAACATCTGAAAAATATTATATTCAATTAAAGCGCATATAACAAATTTAAAAGGAAAACTATCACGACTAAGTAGACTTAATTAGTTCCTGAGATACAGGCGACTAAAGTGTTTACACCTACTAATTTCATCTATGACAGCACCAAATAACTTTAAATAGAAAATTAGTTCAGACCTAACTACTTACATGTTGTTTTTTGAAATAGTTTTTGGTGTTCGACGTAACGGCTTTGGAACCCTACACCGAGCAAGGTCCGATATACTATATATCTTGATAAGAAAGGTGGCAACCCTAGATGTAACTGACACGACAATCACTGTTAAAACCTTGAAATGTTACATGACGACGTTATACCTAGGTAGTAGGTTAAGTATAACTATAGCATTAAAATGTGATGTATGGAGTCACAGTCACACGGTTACTTACCCATATTAAGAAATTGCGATAATTAGTGTTTCTGAAAACGTTCTACCTATGAACTATTTTAGTAGGTACCTACTTAGTTTACTTTTGCTAGTTGAGATATCTACCTACCACTTAGGTAATTAGATGGGTAACATTTGTTGCAGGTTTTGTGTTTGAAATTTGATGGCACAAAATCACAGGTACCTAACTTAACTACACCAACCTACGTGCGGTCACGAACATTAACTAATTGGTGACCCATTTCAAAAAATATGCTTGATGTCAATGTCATAAAAGAGATGCCAAGTCGGATGCTCACGCCCGGTTTTTAAAACATAACCCTGTTCCGTAGAGCAGATAAAGGGCGTTTAAAGATACCTCCTAACGAACCTAACCTACTTAAAAAATATTATTAAGTATTTTATAGATTGATTATGATACCATAATTTATGTGTATTCAGCGACAAGTTTTTGACACAGGAATGGTTATGGAAAAATACTCTCCCAAACAAAAATAATGTAATGACCGAAATTTTTACCAAATTTTCACTTCTGAGTTCATAATGATGTGAATTTAGTAGGACCCATTTGTAAGCCAAAAAAGTTGGGACATATTTAATCGTTGACATTGATGTTCTTCCAATATGCTTGTGGCTCGGCGTTAATTTTCCTCTGTATTTCTTTTCAGTATAAAAACAAGATTTCTATCTAAAATTCCTTGAAATTTTGATATGTCAAGATGTAAGACTTCCGCGTATATTTTGTAACACATTATGTATGTCCTCTACAATTTTAAGTGATTCTTTTATCTGTTACTATGTGCTTTGTAGTTCAAGATTATTTTGTGGGGTGATTTGGAAATATCTATTTATGTACCTACAGAAAATCGATTTCTAAATTTGAGGTATTTAATTATACCTATTAGTAATTTATCGATAAATGGGTTAAACTACATGTACTTACTAGATATTTAGTGTAAACATGTTAATAAATAAAACATATAAAACATAAAATCGTAACATCGTAAGGAAGTCTCTGCTATTTATATGGAACAGGGCTGTTTCAAAATGACGTGCGAGTTTTCCGAACCTTGGTTTACCATGGCAACGCTCATTATAGAATTGTTTTCACCCTTCGGTTACCCTATAGGTTGTATTCTGATACCTTTAACGATATCAATATTAGCGGTTCATACTCGTAGTATCTACGCGCGTAGAAAAAAATCTTTTTTACCAGTGGTCTAGACGTTTATCCTTTTTAATGATTTTAATATAATATATACCTAAGTAATAGTTATTAATAAATACCTATTGGTGGCGCATGGACATTTAGTTGATAGGTAATTGTAGTACCTATAGGTACTTTGTCCATAAATCAACAATCGCAAGTAAAAATGGCAGGCTAAGATAATTTACGTTTCACAATCACAAACAATGAGCGGGCATCATTTTTTGAATAGGTACCTACATAATTTTACTTAAGTACCTAGGAATCTCTGCTTTTTTATTTCTAGTTGGCAGTAGCACGCACGTCACACAACTCGCACGGAGTACCTACCTAACAAGTACAGGTAGCTCCCTGGCTTCGAATATAATAGGTATTTAGGTACCTACTGAAAAGTAAATTAACAGAACTCTGATTAAGTAGGTACTCTGTTGTAGCGTTTTTGTGATGTAATGTAACTGCCACGACAATCACTGTTAAAACCTTGAAATGTTACATGACGACGTTATACCTAGGTAGTAGGTTAGGTATAACTATAGCATTAAAATGTGATGTATGGAGTCACAGTCACACGGTTACTTACCCATATTAAGAAATTGCGATAATTAGTGTTTCTGAAAACGTTCTACCTATGAACTATTTTAGTAGGTACCTACTTAGTTTACTTTTGCTAGTTGAGATATCTACCTACCACTTAGGTAATTAGATGGGTAACATTTGTTGCAGGTTTTGTGTTTTAAATTTGATGGCACAAAATCTCAACAACATTTCAACATTTCAAAAAATATGCTTGATGTCAATGTCATAAAAGAGATGCTAAGTCATTTGTAACATTAAGGAAACTCAACCTTATTGTTGTAGAATGTCAGATTGACTTTGGACCTAAGGTGGGTCACAAATTTAAGTATTTGACTGTACCCACTAGGTACCTAGGTAACTTTCGCGAGTTTAATTCGTGGCAACTCTTGTCAGTCGACCTATCCTAGGACCCGGGACACTTTCTATCACTGAAAATTTAAGCGTTCGTAAGCGAGTAACAATCTTAACGAGAACGGAGTCGCGTGCAAAAGCTGTTATTTGTCTTTTTTTTTTGTTAAATAACTTTGGGGTTCAGTTTGAACGTGATGATTGCAATACTGATGAGCCAATGAACGGAACAGCGCGGTGCAGCAGAGAGGAAGAGGTCCAAGCAGGAGACGCACCTGGTAGGCCGGTGTCGTCAGCTGACGCGTTGTGCCGCAGGAAGAACTCCTCGGAGGGCGCGCACGAGGCGGCGACGCCGGCGCCCGCCAGCGCGCACAGCACCAGCACCGGCACTACGCACCTCATGTTCACTACAGTCGCACGATCACTAACAGCCAAGTGTTATTCAATTGAGCTTCGGTGAGCGCGCGCGACAGACGAGGGCGGGTCGCGTGCGGCCGCATCGGAGCGCCGTCCCGGACTGCCGGTCGGCCCGCGCCGCCGCCGCCGCGCCGCAGGCCCGCAGCGCCGAGCGCCTACCGAATAAGCCTTTTTTACCAGACTACACCGATTCAAAAGTACCTACCTACTTATTAGCCTTCAAGTTTTATAGCTGCAAGTGTTGAGAGCCTTTGACAAATTAATAATTAAAAAAGTGTAACTGTGGGTCTACAGGTAAGGGTATCTGACTCGGAGGTATCGGGCCCCGACTCGACCGGGGATGCTGTTTGTAATAAACATACCTATTTGACTATCATCAACAAATCGATCTCATCGGGAAAAATCGTTTTTAACCTTAGCGACGCTCTGTCTTCCAGGTACCTATCTACTAGACAGGAGTGTTTTAAGGCTTAATTATAATTAAAAGGGCCTTTCGTTCTATTGGTATCAAACTTAAACTCCCGTGTTTCCTTAAAATTAGGTACCTACCTATTACAGTGAACGTCAAAAGTAAGAACGTTATCAAAATCAACATTTCAAACTTCGATAACAATACCAACTAGATAACGGGTCAGCGCACAAAATAGGTACCTACTTCTTGGCTACTAAGGGCTAACTTGCGGCGTGAGGTCTTAATTTTGATTAAATAGGTAGTTCTGTTGAGAGACCACCAATGTCAACATCAACACGCATCAAAATGCCACAATGTGCATTAAGAAGTTGTAAAAATAATTATCCAAAGAGAAATCGTTAATTGAATACAAAACGGACACATTCCAAAATGAGTCAGTGTTGCATTTTAAAATTAGAATCTATTCGTATAAGATTTTTAATGCAAGAACAAATTATTTTAGAATGTGTCCGTTTTGCATTCAATGAGCGAAATGTAGGTATCCGGAGTGTCTTACTTACGGTAGGTAGGTACATGTAAAATATTTTATTTTCTAACTTTACTCTAACAATTAATAATGTCATATTTCCATACAAAATAACTACCTACTTATATTGAAACCTCAGCTAAGAATCTTTGGCCAAGGTTGGTCAATATACGCGCAAACATGTTTAACGGGACATTAGATGCACGCAGTGGTTTTTAAGGGTTCCGTAGTCCAACTACGAACCCTTATAGTTTCGCCATGTCCGTCCGTCCGCAACTTAGCTCAGAGACTCTTTAGTACTAGAAAGCTGTAATTTGGTATGAATATACATATTAATTAGTCACGCCAATAAAGTGGTAAAATAGAATCTTGTTTTTTTTTCAGTCTACCTCTCCTACCCGTGTCGAGGGGATGTATTTTTTTTCTCGTCTACCCCGTAATGTGTTTGGATAGGTACGAGTAGGTATATCAAAAATATTGCGATTGCAATTAAGGGATCCGTTTATGAAATATTAAGCTTTAAAGCGCTAATTTCTGTTAGAGTCAAGTGTCCCCCTCCCTACAGCCAAAACACAAACACAAAAAATCTGAAAAATAACTTTAATGAACGTGCATATAACGAATTTAAAAGGAAAACTATCACGACTAAGTAGACTTAATTAGTTCCTGAGATACAGGCGACTAACGGGTTTACACTACGAGTACTAAAAACCATCAAAGGTAGTCGTAGGTCGCAGCACGAAAGTGTTGTTGTTTAGTTAATATTACTTGCGTTTTGGGTAAGTATGCTTATTAGTATTTATCCATATTGGTCTGTTTTTAAACTACTTATAGTAGATGAGGTAAAGGCGTCACTGTTTTTTTTCATTTTTTTAAGACTTAAATTACGATGTATGTATTTACTATATTGAAATACTCATTCGTTCTGTTATTTTTACAACTCTTTGGGAATTTAATTCGTGTGTTAAATTTTTCGCTGCACTATAACTAAAAGATATATAGGCATTTTAAAAAAAAACGAGATTTTAGACGCTTTTGCCCCAGGTTGGGAAAATGCATCTTTTTAAAATATTTTTTACTTAAAAGATTGCAATTAGGCCTTCAAAACTTCATGACACGTTTCTGCAATACAGTTTTCTAGAAGGTTTTATGATTAGAAGGGTCCAAAAACAGCTATTAACTAGCTGAGACAGAAAATAATATAATTGGGAAAAATGCGTCTTCAATTTGTAGACGCATTTATCCAAACCTAAATACCAGATGTCGTAAACATTTTTCTTCGATTGAAAAGAGTGAGATAGAAAATTTATGACAGAGATGTTATTTTCACCTTGTGACCGATTGCGGGTAAAATCAAATAAAGTTTTTCGATTTTATGTATGCAAGTTCTTATTCTGATATTAAAAGAGAGCGGACACGACTCAGAATTTGATTATAGGTACAAACAAAACACCAAAATCATTTTGTTACTATTTATTCATCATAATTTTAACATTAAGCATTTTAAATACAAATTGGATTTCGTACGTGTGAGTTAACTAAAACTGGTCATGTTTTAATAAAAAATAATACCGAAACCTAAAGAAAAAACAGGATATAAATGGATTTTGAACACTTACCTCACGCTCCGCGTTGGTCTGGATTGACACTAAATTTCAAAATGGTCAACGACTCGAATACGATCTGTTAACCCCCCCCCCCCCTTTATGGTACGCGTTTTCCTCCAAGTAGTTCAAGTGTCTATCACTACATGGCGGGAGCAGTTGTAACTCACGTTGTTTAAAAAATAATTCGAATAAATGCAATAACCCCATAGTGGCTTTTACCCCGGTTGACCTTGTATCTGTTTTTTTTACATTTTTGTGTATTAAGTATATTAATATGTTTATTTATTTTATAATATGTTTATTTAGTTGTTATATGTATATTTAAAATACTTGAAAAATCGAAAATGCCGATTTTTTTTGCAAGGGGGTTTAAGTATATACCCAGCTAGCATGGAAAATATGCAATATGATTAGATTATAGTAGATTATACACCGAGGTGATAAAGCACAGTTTTATGTCACGGGCGCGATATTGAATCCTGAACGTAACGAAGGACTCCAGATTTAACTCCCGAGCGCAGCGAGGGTGTTACGAGTTAATTCCCGAGCGAAGCGAGGGAATTAAGAAGAGTCCTGAGCGCAGTGAGGGGTTCAAGCGCGCCCAAGACGAAAACAGCTTTATCCCCGAGGAGTGTACTCTACTTTTCTCACCTTTTGCGAGACAATAAAAAAGCGAGTCTACTAAAAACAGCGTTTTATTATAGTAAATTAAAATTAAAAGTGAAAATTGATATTTTATGTTTTCTTCAATTTTGATATATTTATTTAAAACTTTGCAGTTATCACCAATGTATTTTATTGCAGGCATTGCAGCGTTTTACAATACTCGCGGCTTTTGTTTAATTTCAAATGTGTTCCATTCAGCTTGCCGTGGCCAGCTCGATTTTAGAAAATGTTCGATTTTCAAATTAGGTTCGACGCGGCGGTGGCGGCGGCGCCGCACCCGGCCTTCGAGTATTAGTTGATCTTTTATTACGAAATTAGACTTTAAGGCCATTGTAATAAGAACTATGAAAAGTGAAAATATTACAACCCAGCGGGTTATAATGAGATTCAGTACAACATTACACCCCGGCTAAAGCCAAGGGCTTTAATGATTTGGTTTGCGTAAGGTTTGCATGATATGTAATTTGGCATTGTCGAGCAGGTGGTGTGAAAAATTATTTATTGCTCAATATAAAATTACGTTACAAATTACACATGTAAAGTTATAAGATTTTACATTAAGGTCTTCATAAATTAAAATACATGAAAGAAAACTGTATATATAAATAACAAGAAATTAACAAAATACAAAACAAATTTACTTACATTAGAAAAAAGATGTCAAAAGTAAAGAAATAACAATATAATAATCACAATACTTAAATCTAGCACAAACAATAAATAAAAATAAAAATACAATTAAAGGTTTAAGTAGGTCCGTGTGCTCGTAACTGGGTGCAAGGTGATGGCCAACACAAGTTTCTCAAGTTTGCGCCTAAACGTTTCATCAGCTGTTTCTTCTTTGAGTGCGGCGGGGAGGCGCTCCTACGAGTAATATGTAGGACCAATGACTCGTGGATTCTTTCCTGCAAGCGCCACGCGACGAGGAACCTTGCGCAGGCGGCCCGTGCGCCTGGTTTGTTTGCCGGGAGTATGATAACGTGAAAATATTTTTATGTTTTGCCTTAGGCACAGTTCGACCTCATACAAATATCCTGATTAATGCATGATGCGTCGCGAAACAAATAAATCCCTGCAGGAGTGTCCATCTCCATGCCTCACCCCAACTGATGTACGCAGGGCACGTTTCTGCAGGACCATCACTCTTATGGCATCCGTTAAGTTTTCCCAAAGAAGTGATCGTCGTACGATAGTCGATACGTCATTAGCGAGCGGAAGTGAGCAAAATACAATTGTCTCAGCGCATCCTGGACAGGAGAAATCAGTGGTATCAATTTTCATACCGTAAAATGTTCCTACTTGGCTCCCCCACGGGTAATAATGCTCCATGGTTATATTGAGGTGATCTGTATCGTAAATAATTCTATTGCTTTCATTCACTTCGTGGCTGAATGTACTTATACCTCAGTTGACTTGACTTGTAACAAACGAAATAGTCACTATGGAACATAGTTACCCACGATGGAGCAAAGTAGGTAGGAACATTTTACGGTAACGCAAAAGACTCACCACTCAGTCTACGAGGCGCGGCTGAAAAGTTCTAAGCCTAGGGTATTTTGAGGTTGTATATATGTAATCAAGGTTCTGATCACTAGATAGAGAATTTGAAAACAACTAATGGAAAAAAAAACATGACTACAACCTACCTACTATTATTGTTTCTTGAGATATTCAACGGTCTTCCGGTAACCTTCGAGGACCGCGCCGCGGTGGACTGCTAAGTATTGTTAAAAAATAAGAAGAAGTAGAGATATTCAACGATAAACAGCACCATGTGTGAAATACTAACCCATATTACGAAAATCTAGTACCGGGCTGTGGTTTAGTTCTTCAGAAAAAGTAAAAAAACACCACAATGCATTTTTGAAGAAATGGCTATGTACATTTACATGTCTCTGAATAGCTTATACCTATTAACAAGGACGAGAATCGGCCGAGGGCGACGAACAAAACGTAGCAATAGTCAAAAAATTGGGATTGGAGGACCGAATGATAAAAATGTGCCAAATAACCTTGGGCAAGGAAAGAGTTGGAGAATCCGAAAAGCGAAAAAAAAGAAATGTCGAAACTTCTCAGGTGTTTTTACAATTGGGTGAAGAGGATGTTGACGAAATTTGCTTTAGAATAGTGACCGTTGATGAAACATGGGTTACAAATGGGAAGCACCAGCGTTCAAATTAAAAAAGAATCATCACAATCGGTTCACCCAGTCGAAAGTCCTGAGGTAACAAACATAAAAAAAAATCGAATTAAGAACCTACTCCTTTTTTTGAAGTCCGTTAAAAATCATCCTTAGGTTTAGGTTCTTTCATCATTTTTCATTTTAAATGATCTTTTAGGATTTAGCGATTGAAAGGTCTTGACATTGTGCTGGAGTGTTACTGTAAGTACAGCCGAGGAAATTGAGTCTTAGACCATTTTGGACTATGTCAAAGTAAACGGAACACTGTTAACAAAATCATAAGAAGTCTCTTACGTTTTGATTGATAACGTCACTGTGACATAGTTCAAAATGGTCTGGGAATCAATTTCAATAAGGTACTGTACATAAGATTAAATCTAGTCGTCTATACTTATACATAATAATACTAGCTTTCCGCCCGTATGACTTCGACTGCGGAGGGTCAGAACTTCTGTTAAAAGTACAAATATAGTTTACATCACCTTCAAAGGTTTTTTTTGCTTAAGTGCAGAAAGTGTATTTAAAATAAGCGGTCCACATAAACCACTTTTATTTCACAGCTACCTTCAAAATAACAAAATTGCCATACAAAATAAGTTCACTGCCCCTCTTTCACCATTTACGGGTATAAAAAACACGACCCTATATTAAATAGATTATGTATCTATATAGTCATCTAATAACTTAATTTCTATAAACGATTACTTAACCCACTTAGTAAAAGATCTTCGAAAAACACCAAAGGTGACTATTTTCTTTATGTAGGTAATAGTAGTCTCAATGTCCATTTCCATAATTATATTGCAGGTAACTTTGAAAATTACTAAATTTCGATAAACTTTAGAGACAGCAGTCTTAGATCCCGAGTTTTCCCCTTTAGTTATTTTTTTACTGATTTTTTTTGGGTTTGCTCTTGATTAACTTTTGCAAATGTTTAAAAAACACTTAAGGTTGCAACTTTTTTTAGATAGTACCTACCATTCATGTACCTGGCAAAAAAAACAAACTCACATACAAAGTTTCACCCGCCTTTCACACGGCCTCGTTTAAAAACCTGTTTTTTTTTAATTTGTGTTTCATGTATCTAACCTCTATTCCCCGTGGTCCACCCATGTTAGTCCACCTGGGTATTTTAGCGGACCTTAGCAAGTCGACGGAGCTCCGCTGTCGCGGAGCTCCTACTTCTACATTGTTTTGGCCCTTCGGGCCCTCTGAAGAACTAACATAACCTAAACCTACCTATTGATTTTGACCAGTTTACTCTCCGTAATCCATATAGGTGGACCAACATAGGTGGACCACGGGGAATACACCGTATCTAACTCGTTGAGTCATAATTTGTATACAGGGTGGAAGAGGACCGTGGACCTTCCCGATAATGGGAGATAGTTTAGCCTTAACACTTTATTTCCCCCATACAAACTATGTGAATTTAAGCAGCCGTTTTCAAATTACAGCCGGTTAAACATTCACACAAAAAACTACTTGTTTCAACCCTAAACATATGATTGTGTCAATGAACTTAATTGTAAACAACATTTTCATTACAGGATATTATTACGTTAATTTTTGGTCGTTGATGCATACTTAGACCTGCTTGCAATGCGGTAAGAAATATTGCAGGGTTTGTGAGTCTCTTTGTAGGTACAACTTGAACTACTTTATTTATTTTTTCCTTAAATTATGAATAAAATAACATAATAACGACCTACTAAGCACAACTTGACACATTTCTGAAATAGCGACATTGACAGACAATGAAGTATACTCAATCTTCATAAACAATTAAAGATGATAATTAGAACCTTCTTTCATCGTATTTTAGTTTCCCTACATTGATAAATAGGTTTTAGCTAGTAAAACAAAATTATTTACGAAATTGAAATTGTGCTGCTGAGTACCTAGGCATATTTCATCCATTTTCGTGCTTCAAAACGTGGGTGTGAAACGTTTATCAAATAAACATTATTAAGAACTACTGATTCGGTACTTAACTTATGAACCTCTTTGCGTTATTGTATTGGCCATCGACGCATTTGATGTTGAAATGAAAATGTCATTAACTTTACCTATGTCATGTGTCATTCTTCAAATAAAAATGCCTTTGCTAGATGCTCGTGGTTATTTGAATTTGTTTTTATTGTACGCGACGTGCAATAATAACGCGGCTGAAGCTTTGCGTCGATACCGAGAATCATATCCTCCTCCACATCCAACTGGGCATTGGACAATTTTAAGGGCTTTGGATCGTATCGCCAACAACCAGCCCGTTGTACCAGCAACAGCCCAGAACGACCAAAGTGGAGGAGGCGTTGTTCGAATTGCGGCTCGACTTAAAGAAAGGGTGCTGCGTTATTTTAGAAAACATCCGAGAGTGAGTTCTAGAGTAGCGGGTCGACATTTACGACAAAATACAGAGGGTTCAAGCTCTTCTCCCTCGGGACTGCCCTATCCGCGAAGCCTACTGCCGATGGTTATTACAAAAGATAGTAGAAGAGCGAGATTTCATAAGGCATATTATTTGGAGTGATGAAACCTTGTTCACACGCAACGGAATATGGAATAGACGAAACGAACATGTCGAGTCACCAGTATCGTTGGTCTATTAACGTCTGGGCGGCGATTCACGGAGAAAAACTATCATAGGACCTGTGTTTCTGCCTCCAACTCTAAACAGAGACGGATAGGTCTCTTTTGAACACCGAGTTACACAGTTATCTGGACGAATTACCACTGGCTGAAAGACGAGTCACTTGGTTCCAACAAGATGGTGCACCAGCTCATTCTGTACACGAACACGAATGAAATTAAACAATGAGTTTGGGGATCGCTGGATAGGCAGGTTTGGGCCGCACCGTTGGCCGCCGAGAAGCCCGGATCTCACGTGTCTAGATTTCTTTCTGTGGGGCTCTGTAATAGATAGTGACACTGCGGACGAGATGCGACGACGAATAACTGATGCCTTTAACGATCTGCGGAGAAAAAATGTTGAAGAGCACATTTTGTCAAGGGTCATACTCGGGCACGGGCTGCAGCGTGTATCCGCGGAGGGACATTTGAACACCGAATGTGAGAGTAGGTAATTGAAGATTTTTGTAGACGTAGTGTTAGATTTTTATAACAACATGATAATGTGTAAACTAATGGTTAATAAATTGTGTAAATAATAAAAATCATTTTCATTTCGTTTTGTTCATGGATTATTTGACGTCTATGAATCATAAGTTATCACCTTATCACTATGGCAACGTCAACATTCGGAAATAAGCGTAGTTTCGAGTTTTCATAGTCAAGTCGTAATGGGTAGGTGTAACAGGGTTGTCTCCGCAATGAAAAATGAGTCTAATTTGTTTTTTATTAAATTAGTTAATTCATCATTATTACCATCACAAATCGATTGTGTACCTCTTAATTAACGCTATAGTTCCGGGAAGGTCCTCCGTCCCCTTCCACCCTGTATACATATAGGTAAATAGTAGGACACCTTAAACCAATTTTTTGAAAATATTTTTTAATGACCAACTTCCCATACAAACTCAACACCCATTTCACGCCCTTTTCCAAATTTTCCGTAGGTAATTTTTTATTTATATCCTGAATAACGATGTTCACGATTCTCATTTCAAAAATGACCGAACTCTCTTACAAACTTCATTAGACAAATATTAATTAACATTTTCACATTTACCGCTTCAAAAATAATCAAAATCCCGTACCAACTTCTACCGCCAATTTAACCGTAAGTTTTTCCAAAATCCCTGAAAGCCATATTTTAAATTTGTAATTACTTACAGTATATTTAATTACAGCCTTTTACAACACGTTTCTCACTTCATAAATATAATTATACCCTACTATTTTCTACCACCCATTTTACCACCTCAGAAGTAGTTTTTCCTGAATATTCGAAAGTAATCTTTTTTATGAGTATATTGCCATACTTTAGGTAGATCATTTGAATTGAAGAGCATTCCTACCAAGTATCAAGTAAATCAGACCATAAAGACCAACATTGCAACCCCCTTTCATCCGCCAAGGGATTGAATTTTAGTTATCGCTGAAATACGTGTCTCATTATTTGCATTTCTACCAAGTTTCAAGTCAATTTCAACATCTTTGCCACCCCTTTTCATCCCTCTAGGGGTTGAATTTTAATAATCGCTGATATACGCGTCTCATTATTTGCATTGAAAAGCATTTCTACCAAGTTTCAAGTAAATTTGACCATAAAAATATTGTTTCCTATATAAACTTTGCAACCCCCTTTCATCCCTTTAGGGGTTGAATTTTAGCAATCACTGAAAAACATGTCTCATTATTTGCATTGAGGAACAGTTCTAGTTACGAAGTTTCAAGCAAATTGGGCCATAGAAACATTTTATCCCACACAAACTTGGCAACCCCTTTTTCCCTTTAGGGGTTGAATTTCGAGAAATCCCTTCATACGTCAGTTACGTCTACGTTATAAAATCAACTTTCCCTCAAAAATTTGGAATTTTTATCTTAAGCAGTTTGGACTGGGCGTTCATGAGTCAGTCAGTCAGGACATCTTCTTTTATATACAACATTAGCATTACAAAAATCGTTTATGTGTGGGAGCCCTATTTTAATATTGATTTTATTCTGTTTTTAGTATTTGTTGTTATAGCGGCAACAGAAATACATCATCTATCAAAATTTGAACTGTCTAGCTATCACGGTTCATGAGATACAGCCTGGTGACAGACAGACAGACAGACAGACAGACAGACAGACAGACAGATGGACGGACAGTGGATTCTTAGTAATAGGGTCCCGTTTTTACCCCATGGGTACGGAACCCTAAAAATTAACTGGTAACTAAAACGTCACAAAATGAGAAACGGTTTTCAACCCTTAAAGTTGTTGGCATGAATTGTACATGAATAAACTATATAGGTACTTAATCTCAAGATTTTGGATACAAGTAAAAGTGTCCCACTTTGTGTAGTGGGGCAAACAGTCTACTGCTACTGGCTTTTTGATAGTATATTTATATGTAGGTAAGTATAACTAAAAGCTATAACGGGATGTGTGACGTCGCCTTTACCCAAGTCCCAAGTTGAACAATGATCCCGCGTATGGCCTGCGACGGGATCACACGCCGCAGAGCCGCTACACCAACGCTCTACGCGTGTTTACACTGCCAGCACGCACTGGTGAGTCGTGGTGCAGCGTGCACTACGTGCCGCTGCCGGGCGCGGGGCGGCGGCGCGCGGCCCGCGCTCGATATCGCTGCGCGCGCAGGCGGCGCCTGCCGCGTACCAATGGAAGTAGATGAACCGGAGCAAATAAATTAAAATATCACCTCGCATAATTAGGATTCCGTGCATAGGTACACGACGAAAAATATTAGTTTTACATAAATATACCTACACTCCCTCCTCCTCTGAAAAAAAGGTCTCCAAAGATTATATGAAATTGAAGTTCATTAAATGCTGGTGACAGGCTGTGGATATCTCAATAACTTGGTCACGTAAACCATGTAATTTTATTACTAAAAGTATTTACAAAATATAAAGTAGTAGTTCGCCCAAACAAAAACCTTATCATTCCCCGCCTAACCGCCTATCCCGATGGAATGACTTTCGTGTCGTGGGAAACGGGGCGGCCTTTAGTGGGGGATGCCACCTGTGTGGATCTTATCTTATCTTTTCTTATTGGTGGGGGTACGATACACTTCGACCCTATGGTATCTTAACTTATCTTATCTAATTGGTGGGGGTACGATACACTTCGACCCTATGGGATCTTTTGTGTAATTGTAGTCCTGTAGCCCGTGGACATTCAAATTGCGAAAATGGTTACCGTTTGACTTTCTGAAACTTATAGATTTCGTCATTTTACTTATATACTAAAAGCGAAGTCTTAAAGACGTAACCGGCCGTAACCATAATAGGGATAAGTCTAAAAACTCGATGTACTTATGTAAATTATTTACATTTCTAGGTTACGGCATTGTTTCGCTATTGTCATGTTGTACGGCTTTATTCAATTACCATACGTAATAAAGACTATGGAAAGGACCAGATGTATATAGTCCAAATAAAAATAATAAAAATAGTTAAAAGATAATAATTTAAATTTTTGAGTTACCGTTTCAAATTTATACGAGGGTGGATTGAAAAGTTCTGAGCCTGGTAAAAAAAACTAACTGGCTCACTTTTTATAACAATTTTATTTTTCGACATAGTCTCCATGAAGGTCAATGCACTTAGTCCACCTCGCCTCCAACTTCATTATCCCATCAAAAAAAAAAGAATCTCTGAGGTCGTTAAAATATGAGTCTACTGCTTCTTGTACCTCCATATTAGTCGAAAATCTTTGTCCTCCCAAGTGTTTTTTGAGGTTTGGGAAGAGATGATAATCGGAAGGAGCTAGATCCGGCGAGTAAGGGGGATGCGGCAGCACTTCAAATCCACAATCATGTATTTGTGACATTGATTTCGCCGAAGTGTGAACGCGAGCGTTGTCTTGGTGAAACAATACTTTTTTCGACAGCATTCCAGGTCTCTTTATTTTAATTTCCTCTCGCAGACGACGTAAAAGAGCACAATAGTACTCTGAATTTATTGTTTTGCCCTTTTCGAGATAGTCTATCATGATAACCCCCCTGCAATCCCAGAAAACCGAGGCCATTACCTTATTAGCTGACAAAATGACCTTGACTTTTTTGGGTGGTGGTGAACCTGGTCTTTTCCATTGCCTGGATTGTTCTTTCGATTCTGGTGTACTGTGGTGGACCCATGTCTCGTCCATAGTTATAAAACGATTGAGAAAATCTTCGGGGTCACGTTGAAACATGTCCAAACAATCTTGGGAAATTGTAACACGTACTCGTTTGTTCTCGACTGAAAGCAGCCTAGGCACCCACCTGGCTGACACCTTAGAAAATCCAAGAACATCGGTGATGATGTTCTGTGCCCGCTCATAAGAAATACCCATTGCTTCCGCTATCTCCACAATCTTAAATCGCCTATCCTTCATTATCGCATCTAATATTTTATTGACATTTTCATCCGTAGTAGCCGTCAACGGCCGCCCACTCCTAGGCTCGTCTTGAACAGTCTCCCGGCCACGTTTGAAATCAGCTACCCATCTTTTTATGGTAGCATACGATGGAGCAGATTGCCCTAATGTTTTGTTCATATCTTTAAATATTTGTTTTGGTGTTAACCCCTTCTTTTGCAAATATTTTATGACAGAATGGTGCTCAATTTTATCCATTACTTGAAAAATCAGTGACCTTATGTAGCAGTTCCAGCATAAAATGCAAAATTGTGACAAGAAAAAAACAAAAGATAGTGCATAATGGCGACTAAATATGGCACTTTTACCTGCCAGTATTTATTTGTTTTTTTTTTATTATATACAACCTTAGGCTCAGAACTTTTCAATGCACCCTCGTACATCTGTTAATACCTAGGCCCCCTGAACAAACCATATACCCATTTTAAGATTGTTTCTGTGGCCGGTTTAGATTTTAAGACTCATTTGGTCCATGAAGATGAAATGCAAAAGTGGTATAAGTAAGTTAAGTTAGGTACTTACTTACCTTTGAAAGCACATCAAATTATATTTTATTGAGTCGGCATAGTAGTCGGGTCATTCCGCCGTAACACCCGAAACAGCTTCTTCTTACACTTTTATTTATGCGTGTTAAGAAAAATAAAATACCTATTATCCAAATAGGAGACCATTCACTAGTCATTTTAGTTAGTAGTTTCTTATTACAATATCGAAATGAACCTTAATAAAAATTAGCCGTTTCGGGTGTTACGGTGGAATGACCAAGTTAGCATTAAATGAATTCGAATGTGTAAAGACGTATTTTATAAGACGACACAATAAAACTAAAAGTTGTAATAAATCCTTATGTAATCGTATGTTGGTAAATGTTGTTAGACTCCTAGTATTGTTTCACCGCGGTCGGTGTCGCTCTCGTCCACGGCTTCTTGGGTCGCTGACGTTCCAAAAAGTTACTTTTTTTAAAATGGTAGGCATAGGTCATGCATGTCATGCCAACTGAGGTCGGCTTTAGGGTAAAAATAATTGTAAGTCGCCGACTTGAATTGGAGGTACCTACCTACCATATAAAAAAGTTATTTTTTAAAGACCTTTACAGAATAAGGTGCAAGAGTTTTTGTTAGACACGTTTTACGCCAGTATGACAGAATAAGAGGAAAACTATCAAAAACATTTTCGAAACATTTCGCATCATTATACAGACAATTGCAAAATGTGTTGTTTGCGCTAATGCGCTAAACTGTCACTCTCATGTCATATTCATTCGCATGCTATTCGTTATAGTTATCCAGGAACCTTTTTTATTGTTTTAGTTCTCGACCCGAGAAGCATAAGGTCTGATGTGCGATTTGTTAACTTTTCAGGAAAGCAGAGATAAAATTGCAAAATGTTTTTGCTTATATTTATTAAAGTATAAAAGATAGAGTCTCAAAAGTTATTGCATTGTTTAGGGACTATTTGTACCTTTATTTCTTAAAAACTAAAAATTCTGTAGTGGTGAAAACATATTAATGAAATCACATTTTATTAAAAAACAACGACTTCCGACTTTATGCTTGTAATGTTACGCTGTTATAAGAAAACACATTAGAACATGTGCTGATCCGACCAAATGCTTCCAAATACCGTGCTTATTTTGTAATCGTATGTGCATATGACTCAAAAAACTTAAGTAAAAAAGATATTAAAAATAGGTCTTATCAGTGTATATGCCTTAAATTATTGTTACTGAAGCTATATAGTCTAAAAAAGCTCGGAAGCGTGGATAAATCTAAATCAGTATACAATTACAATTTTAGCGGCGTATCTACGTCATAAGTACTAGCACACTATTTTAATAAGCTAATTAATTGTAGGTACTAAAATTGAGAAATTACTTTTATTTGGCTATTTAATGCTTCGTCCTGAACTGAACTGGGATAAGTACATCTAAAAAACAAACAGCCGCTTTCAAAAAGCAATATAAAACTTCTTTTGAAATGATATCTAATAGGTCAGTCTAACTGAAGTCTACTTTTGGTTAAGAATATTGCAGGACTACAGAATAAGTAATAGTACAAGGTAGGACGCCGACTTCTGTTAGACTGACCTACATACTTACAATAAATCACGCCTGTTTCCGAGACAGGTAGGCAGAGACCACTTCTTTCCACTTGCTACGATTTCTTTCGCTTCTTCCACATTCATACATCGAGTCATGCACGCACACGTACGTCAGTTTCGGGTACTTAAGATTCGTTCCTTTCCATTATTTCTCCGAATTTATTCGAAAAAGTACGCCTAGGGCGGCCCTTTCCGACTCTTCCACTCACTTTCGATCTATATATCTCTTTCGTCAATCTTCTTTCATCCATCCTTTCCAAATGACCGGATCATCGAAGCATGGCCTTTTCAATCTTATTCACTAAATCTTCTTTTAGTCCACATTTCTCTCTGACTTTTTCATTCCTAACTCTATCAATCAGTTTCACACCACACATACTACGCAAAGAGCGCATTTCAACCATCGAAATTTCAACTTCATTTACACCATTTATATTATATTTAATTTAATTATGGTAAACTTATATGTAAATGATTCCTCTTCATTAACACAATGTTGTTTTAAATGTTTTGACCAAAAAATAATACCTAATAAATAAATAAATATCAGGGGACAATCTCACACCAATTGACCTGGTCCCAAACTAAACTCTAAACTTGTACTATGGGTACTAGACAACGATATGAATACTTATATAGAGAAATGCATAACAACCGAGACCACGGCTCATCACACAAATATTTACCCATACCGGAAATCGAACCAGGAACCGCTAGCTTCGTAGGCAGGGTCACTACCAACTAGGCTAACGTTTCGTCACATCTATATTATAAATTTATTAGTATTTTTTAAACCATTGTTTTTATTAAATGCCAATTTATTTTTTAAATATTATAAACTAGCCTATCCCTATCCTACTACTACCTAAATAGATATAAGTACCTGCAATTTGCATGGATTTAAAATACAATATTCAATTATCCCACAGAGACTGCCGGGTTTAAAATATCATGGAAATCCGTTCAGCCGTTTAAGCGTGATCGTAACATAACAACTGATTTATAAATGTTCACACTTTAAAAAACAACTTTAAGAAATGGGTTAGATATAATGTAAAAAAAAACACTAACCTGTCTTATCAATTGTATTTGAATAACTGCGATTTCGAGATTCTTGAACTTTATTTCGCAATAGATCGGCAAGTCTTTGCCTTTTTTCGAATAGTTCTTGGCATCGTAAATATCAATAATAAATAATAAACCGAAAATAACTGATACTTTATGTACTTATACTTTATAACTGATGGTTTGTAAACATCGAAACAATCGTCCTTGAATAGCACGTGCTTGCTCACACATTTCAAAAAACGTAAACTAGAGTTCTTACGGCGTTAACTTAAAGTTTAATTTCGCTTGACAGGCAGTCTACTGCTATCGAACGAAATTAGCCGAATTATCGGCGAAAAGGGCCGATCTCGTGCCTTTCGGTCGCATAAGTTATGAATTTGTTAAAGGCATAAGTTCTTATTTCACTTACGTCCCCCGCTCAGCTACAAAGTTCAAATTAATACAGGCATAAAGTCTGAACTCACATACGTACTGTTGTTTTAAAGAGATAATCAAAAATATTTCAAGCATAAGGTCGCATTTAGTGATTCGTACTTAGTTAACGTTAATATTTTAGAAGCATTAAGGTTGTAGTAATTTTACGCCAATCATAAAGGGATAAAAATTTAGGGCCATAAACAAGTAAGTCGAAATACACTTAAGAAATATGTTTATAAATTCAAAGTATAAAGATGGAACTCAAAATGATTCCTGATGCCTCTCAGTACATTTGTAAAATGATCAGATCGGCCCTTATGCACTTAAAATATCTGTTCAACGGAAAGAGATAGAGCCATGAGTGTCAGTGTGTTAGATAGAGAATGCAATATACGTTATCGTAATGTTAAAAAGTCGTTTTGGTCGGATTTTCACATCAGACCTTATGCTTCTCGGGTCGAGAGTTGTTGAGTTTGATTGCTTTACGTTTAAAATAAAAACTGTAAATAGGTACTCGTACCTACGAGGCTACACCGCCCCAGGGTGTGACGGAGATGAGTCAACGAAACTTTAAATGAAACTGAATAAGGTTGTATCTACTTGTTTCAGGGGGATACTTTTGATACCCGATGCATACATTTACCTAAGGGTTAAACCATGCAAAATTCAGTTTCGTGAAAAGGATTGGATAAATGTAGCGTATATACACCATTTGCAGTTGGTGTATGGATATTTACTATGTACGTAACTATTCGACATCCATGCGAAACTGTTAACCAATTAAACTGCGCGAGGTCATATTCTCTCCAGGGGTTATTCTAATCCGCGGGCTAAACTTATTCACAATAAACTTTTTCTGCCACGGCTAAAAAAAATTACTAAACAATTATATGTATATATGTATATTATTATTAACTTCTGAATAATAACGACACCTGCTCCTATGTTTATCGAAATTCTAATGCTAAAAAAAAACAAAGTGTAGGGGATCTACTCCACGAAGACTCCACGGGGTCTAGAATGCGAATGGAATGGGTAATACACTGGTAAACATCTTCGCCTAAGTGAGCAAAATGTGGTTACAGAATTACCTATCAAAAAGTTTTTATATTTGTTGGAAATTCTGTAGCTCTGCCTACCCAACTCTGGGAATAAAGGCGTGAGTTTATGTATGTATGTATGTAGGTATGTAGAATGGGGGTTTGAAAAATAAGTGATTTGATTATACCAAACGGGGTTTCATATGAAAGCTTTCTGCACATTTTAAAACTCTTCTTTTTATAATTTTCTGTGACTTATGGAGATACGGAGCTAGTTCGCCGTGACCCATAATAATTATATGGGGCACTGAACTGTGAAGGTGTTAAAATTTAGGTTAGTAAAATGAACCTTTATTGCATAGAATATAAAATTCATAACAAAATGCGAATGCAAATTCTTTTGCGTTTTTCAACCATATTGTCTTAAAAACGGAACCGTCGGAGTGCGAGTCGGCCCGCACTTGCCCGATATTTTTAATGTATATAGGGTGTATTTGACCTTGGGGCTTTTAAATGCATCGATCGATTCTACTCCTCAAATGCTGCTTCTTTTGTTCTACCCCAAGTAACATTCCGGGTTCTATATAAGATGTCTAGTCGTTCACATGTACTCCACAAGCTGTGCAAGTCAGCTGTATAAGAGCTGTATAGCTTGCTATAATGCTCTTATAGAACCAGTTTGGGCACAAATTAGACAGCCTTAAGTTCACTATGGCTGTACATTAGCAGTATAATAGCATTATAATATCAGTTTAAGTAGTAACATCGGACTTAAGGCTGACTTACGGCACTATATGGGACGCAGTGTGAACCATACAACGTACATGAGTGTAATAAAGAGTAACAAGTGGCTAAATACACAGCCTTCACAGTTATAAAATCCGACAAAAGTACTCTAGTGCAACCTAAAGTTCACGTGTGTCCTAAATTATTTCTTTATTTTATTATTTTCATGGTTATTATATTATAGAGTGCTAAGACAATTTACAACTCCGGCGGATATCATTTGGATATAAATTTATGACATAACACGCGTTAAGTTACCTGTTTTAAATACCTACTTAATCATGTTAATGCCATGGGAATGCAACTTTATCGTGAAATGTATACATATACATATTTACAGCTAAAATATTCACGCGCCTCTGTAAAAACGCGATATTCATTTTAAAATTTTTATGTTAAATATTTTAGGTTACGAGAACAAAATGGTGGAAATGAAATACGGCTATGTGAACTGTTATTTCCAATTTAATGCCGTGAAGCGTATATAGGTTCACATGTGTTCTGTTAGAATGCTTTTATCTATATGAAGTCCCACATTTGTACCACTACAGAGCCAATGCCTATAAATTTATTCTAATGTGAACTTATGTACAGCTTTAAGATGTAGTTCAGGTCAATTGTGTCGTATCATCGTTTAATCTTTCAATTACTTAATAGTAATACTGAAATTTTAGAGATCCGCAATAATAATTATTGTCCGTTAAATCGCCTAGCCCAGGTACTAAAAGTCAAGAATGTTTACCTAAAGTACAAATTTTCAAACATTCATGTTCAGCTTACAGCAAATAAGAGTAGAACTTGTGGACTAATAAACTGCTATTGATGTTAATGGACAACACATATAGTCCTTTTAACAGCCTACAGTGCACATGTGAACCATTTAAACACTTCTGTACAGTAGTAAAAAAAGGTTATTTTAATGATCACAAACAAGTCCTACTACAGCTACTAGCTGTATAACATTCTAAAACAAGTAAACATACAGCCTTTGGCTTTATAAATGACCACGTGTGTTCTATTAAAATGCTAGCTCTATAACATCGTACAAGTAGGCCGTTAAACAGCGGTTGCCGTATCTCTACCCTCCTATAATGCTCTTAGTCAGACGGCTGACTAAAGGATAGTTGTTAGAGTATTATAACACCAACAACCGTATAAAAGTATAACTCTACACTCATATAAGTCCCTTATACAGGTATAATAATAATAATAATAATAATAAAGCCTTAATTCTCACAAGTGCATGCATCACAATTTCATTTCATTTCATAAAAATATTTACAATAAATTATAAAAGTACATTATATAATATTGAATTTGCAGTTAATTTAATTAATTTAAATAGTTTATTTTTCTTTGCTCTTATATGTGAGGTACCCATCTTTGGGCGTAGGCCTCCTCCAACTCCTTCCAAGGTCCTCTCTCTTTAGCTTGGCGGGTACAGGTGGGTACAGGTAAAGGCGTTATTAATCGCAATAATGCAGCTTATACATCACGAGTGAACTGTAATAATGCTTCAAGTACACCTGGGAACTAAATGTGTACTCTTAAATGGAGTAAAATGCTACTTGGGACATCTTAAGAAAATCTGGTAATTTCTCATTTTTATACTTTCATACATAATAAATAGTATTTTCAATGCACGACGTCCGTTGTTGAACTCGTTACATCAAAAGAAAAGACAGGTACGCCACCCCGCCCCGCCCCTGTACCAAGAAACAAGGGTGACAGTATCGTATCGTTTTCAATTCACTGATTTGACTAAGTAGTAAAGTTTAATCACGTGTAACTCACTGAAAATTAAGTTATTTTCAAAGTCGTAGAACAAAATAAGCAGCTTCTGAGGAGTAGAATCGATCATTGCGTTTAAAGCCCCAAGGTGCGAGGCACCCTGTATATTGGTATTTGTTAGTAAAATATAAGGTAAGGGCACCTATTACCGCCCCCCCCTAAAATCGACACCCATTACCGCGGTATTTTTAAAAATGCGTTTTATGAACAAGTCAATTTACTCACTAAGAAACTTATTTTACATGAGCAAAGCGCAGTTTGTAGACTACCGGTTGTTTGAGCGCTAGTATTTATGCATCAAATAAACAACTCGCAAACCGCCAGTATCCGCGACGCCGGCGCAGGAGCAGTTTGTGCCATAGAAACGCGAGACGCCACACGTAAGGGAACTCACATTTTATTTAGTGATTTGCGTAATAGTTATAATGACTAACCTAATGCTAAGATTTTTAATTTATTGATTATTGTTTTCTTTGCGACTTTCAAATACTATTTTATGTGTTTTTTTTTTGTCTGGAAATACGTTAAAATTAGAATATGAACTACCGCGGTAATCGGTTTCATTTTCTTGCTATGGCTCCTAAATCCGAGGTATACCACGGTGATAGCTGAAATGGTACTTTAGGTTCAATGGCCTTTATTTTTTATATCTGCTGTCGGTTATTAATTTCTTTAGTGTTAATAAAAACTTTATCTATCTAAGCAGTTAAAGAGCAATTTCCGTGGTATGTAAAATACTAATAAAGGCCTTATTTTTTATTAAAAACTAGTGCACTATATTACTTGTTTCCATAGAAAGCCCTAAATGTTTGAGTCGTTTAAATATAAACATATATTTAAATATGTTCTTATTAAATTATAACAACAATTTTATTGTAATACTACAATACAATCGTATCTACAATTCAAAGTTAAAAACTAAACTTATTTTAATTAAAATAAAACTAAGCTACTGAAAAATTAAAGATTAAAATAAAAATCACCACTACAAAAAGAATACCCCCTCTAGCAGGTCCGCGCGCGGCATAGTCCCTATAACACTGGCTGCATTACCTCTCTGGATAGCTAGCCCAATCCTTTGGGAGAGGTAAGAACCAGCTCTAGGATCTCCGGAGGCGTCTATGAGCCGGGATGATAGGGCCTTTATAAAACTTTTCATATCGGCTGACCAAGGTCCCATAGTCTCTACTGCAAGCGCCATAAATTCGTAATTATTTAATAAAGATGAATATTTGCGGCGCTTGATGGTTTGGGCCTGATCAGCTGCTGCACCGGCTCGATTACGGGTTGACTGTACGTGGGACAGGGCGAATGTGTCAACACATGTCGCGTCCCACACCAGTGCCCTACCCAGTTTCCACGGCACTAAAGTAGCTCCGTCTGGTCGCTTGCCATCGTCTCTATGCAAACCTGCTGGTTCCAGGACAGCTGGTACAGAGGCAGTGGCAAGCGAACGACGGATCAGATCATTAATTGTGCCGTGGCGGTACAAACGGCCGGCACTTCTAGAGCATGAAAGGCCATGTCGACCCAGCTCACTCACTCCCTTCCCGCACGAGCAAGTATGAGGTTCACATATTCTAGCTCCAAGCCGCAAGCTTATTGCAATGCGCAAGCAGCTTGGGTCTAAGACTGTGCCTATATTGCGGGAAGGAAGAGCATTGAGCCAGTGACCTGATTCGCCTGCTGAGACAGCGAGGAGACGGGCACGATCCGTATCATCAGGACTATTTTGTATGAGAGATTCATGAATTGATACGAGGCGAGGTGTATCCCATGCTCTTTGGATATGCCTCTTGACTGGCATATCCACTCCTGGACACGACTCACACCAAGCGTCCCTGGCCTCCACCAGGTTGGCAATCTCAACGTCAAGTATCTGTGGAATATTTAAGATAATACTGACGAGAGGCAACGAACCATAAGCGGAGGACAGGAAAGCAGGTAGTGCCACGCTAGATGAGCATCGAATACCAAGTCCGCCAAAACGAATTGGGAGAACCGCTTGAGTCCAAGGTCTTAAGCTAAAATGAATGTTTAATAATTTTGACAGAGTTGATTGAAGGGTAATATCTATAGAAGCCATGATGTCTGGGAATTTCCAAATTGGGCAACTCCGTAACAAATACATGAATTTTGGAGTGAAAAGACAAAACCGAATAATAAAAAGCGCCATGTGGGGGTTTATTTCGTATAAAAGGTTAGAAGTACTTTTAAACAGATTTAATTTACAATTTATAATGGGATTGATTGCTTCGTCAAAAATTGGTGAACCTAAAAGTGTTAAAGATGAATTTGAATGGACCGAAATGTTTGGTGAAGCTACATTAAACTTAGTGACGAAGTCAATTTTTTTTTCCAAAGAAATGTGATCAGGAATATAAATTTCGCACTTAGTAAAGTTTAATGAGAGGCCTATATTAGAAAATTTTGTGATGATCGTTTGCAGGTCTTGTAGTACAGTTGACGCGTCCCCGCCAAGGGAACCGTCATCAAGGTACCATAAATTGAATTTAGAATTGAGATCAGAAATAATTGGATGAATGACTAAGCTAAAAATTACGGGCCCAAGCGGGTCTCCCTGTTGGCAACCCATGCATGAAGATATGATTTTGTCACCGAAAAGTAATTTTGAAGGTGCCCCATAGCATTGCCACAAATAGCTGTATAATTCTGGAACTTCTTTTTTGACAGCAGCTAGAAGGGCACCACGATTGACCGAATTAAAAGCATTTTTGACGTCAATTTTAAGAAATACTTCATAGTCCGGACGAGACAGAAAAGAGCGCGCAGCGTGGACAGCTGCCTCACAACCGCCCTTGACGCCGAAACCCAGCTGCCGGGGTTTGAAAATGTTAGACAGTCTAGTTCGAAACTTTCGGCAGCAAAGTTTCGACGCCAAACGCCTGAAGGTGCAGCCGACGGCAATAGGGCGGATCCCACCATCCTTTTTGGCTAGAGCCACAAGATTGGCGCCATAGAGAAGCGGGACAATCTCGGCATTCACGCGACCTGACAACATAAGATTAATCAGAGCAGTGACGTTCTGTAGCAAAGAATTTCCCACATCGCCTAAAGACGAGGTGGTTAAATCTTTGAGATGTTGTGGTGAAAGTCCGTCTAAGCCGCCGGCTGAACCATTAGGAAATGACATAATAGCCTGCTGGACGGCATCTTCATTTACAGATAACACAATGTCATCTGATACGGGAGGGTCTGGAAAAAGAGAGGAGTCGGGGGGAATTGGGTGTTTTTCTCTCAGAGCAGCAAAGGTCTCTGCGGAGTGCGTCGCCAAGTCGTCATTTGAAAACAGTAGTCGGGCAGCACCGCTAACATTCCCATCTGAAAGTTTATTTTCTATTTGTTTCACTTTGGAACATTGAAAATAAGATTTACTATTTTTTAAATTTGGACGCATTTGTGAATCAAAAGGTCTGACGGAAGAAATGGTGTTATTTTTAATTTGGTTTGTGAGGGAATCTTTTTTACTTTTGTCCGCATGAAGAATTGAATAAGGGAATGTGAGCAGACGCTCCCAGGCTTGAGGGGAGTTTTCCGTGACAACCTTGGCGATGCACTCGGAGAGGCAGCTGGCCACAGAAGTGCGCGCTCCACGGGGGATTCTTTTTATAATGGGGACATTATGTTTCAACAGCCCCAATCTTTCGGCGAGTGGTGTAGGAGTGCATGGAGGGACTGATGTCGGAGTCAGCGCAGGCTGTGAGGCGCTCGGGAGCGGGGGGTCGACATCCATACGCCTGCCATGTTTGCGTGCTGTATGAATTGCGAGCCCCCGCTGTCCCTTGTATTTTTTATTGTCACCGCATAAATTACAACTCAATAAAACCACTTCCGAAAAACAGGGCTGAGATGGCATAAAAACACAATCACTTAAATAAATAAAATACAAAAACACCGCTGACACAAAATGTCAAAAAAAAAATACGCCGGGCGCAGGTTGCGGCCCGCGCAGGCCCGCGCAAGCCCCGCGGCAAGGCAGAGACCCGCAGCAAGGAGGCCCCGACGCACGGTGCAAAGAAAAAGTGAGAATAGTGGCAAGCGAAGGAGCCCCAACAAATACCAGCTATTCTGAAACAAAAAAAATAATTTAAATCCTGAACATTCAATATAAATTACGATGTTTAGACCCAAAATAAAATTAAAATTAATTTCTTTGTGTCAAATTGCGGCCGATTTTGACCTTGACATTTGACGTTTTTTTTTTTTTTTTTTTTTTTTTTTTTTTTCTTATTAGTTTTATGAGTTTGGTTTTATTAGATGGTTAAAATTTTAAGGTTTTATTTGTTTAACCAACGTTACGATAACTTTATTTTTTTATGGGTCGTTATTAGGTTTTGTAGTACCGTGAATTTATTCTATTGCCGTGGGTAAGAAAAGATACGAGGGCCGTTCTGAAAGTTTCTAGCTGTGTCGACATTTATTAAAATATATTTATATTGTTGATGGATATTTAAGGCAAATTCCAATATAAACATTGTGTCCAAAAATCATAGATGCAAATCACTTCGTTTGTTGTTTACGATTTTTTTAACACTAGACGTGTTAACGCTATGAAAAATCTGCAAGTGACGTAATCCTGGGCTAGATTTTTGCTATAATTAATACGGTCTCAAAAATAATAACATTTTATTTTTTTCCAATCTAAATATAAAAAAACGTGTAGTATATCAGTCCTATTTTAAACCATACGTTTCCTTCAACATTCGATACTAGAATTTGGAGTAAACAAGCCTTGAAGAAATGTCTAAATTAGAGTCTCCAGGAAAATTCAGTGACTTTCAATGTAAGCATTTTGTGCAGTACTATATTTGGGAATAGAGTAAAACAAGCTGCTTAAATATACTAAAAATACTGACGATTCCATCACGGGCAATATCATCAAAATCAGACGACCCCTTTAGATTTTAGACAGGTTTTGAATACCAAAAACCGGATATTTTCACAAAAAGTAAAATTTCAAAGAAAACAACTTCACTATGAAAATTAAATATCAAAAAAAAAACCTTATTTTTTTATTAATATTTTTGACAAACCTGTTCGTATTAAAATTTGCTTTATGAATGTATCAACATTATTAATATATTTCAATAAATGTCGACACAGCTACAAACTTTCGGAACGGCCCTCGTAACCCTCGGTAATAGGATGTATGGGAACCTAGTTCCGAACTTCCGAGGTATTTAGGTTTTTTATGGGTCGGAGTTAGGATCCTATACTATCTCCTATTACCGTGTTACAGTAAATGAAATATCAATTTTAGGGTACCGTAGTTCGGATTCCTTAATAAAATTAAACGATTTTTTTTATAGTAAAGCTTACCCGTTGGAAACTGTTGTACTAACTGATGGTACAACGCGTATTTGGTAGACTGGATTTTATTATTTAAAAAAAAGAACAACATAAAACGAAAACAAGTTCTACAATTTAAAGAAAACAATAAAAAACTGATTTATTTCATTTTGATTCGACAGATTATTTAATTATTAGAATGTTAATAAAGGTCTTTGTGTAAGTATGTTTATATATATTTTTTATTAATATTTTTTAGTTTATCACCAGACAATTTTGATTTAATAAGCAGTTTTAATTAAAAATAAATCTTTATCCACTTTTAAATGTTTTATTACTTAATTCAGTTTTACTAAAAAAACAACAAAATATTCAATATTCAATATACGGAACCAAAAATACATTAATCCTCTACCCTCGGTAATAGGAGCCTCATGCGCGGTAATAGGGTCAAAGCTCGTCCAATACCACGCACGGTATTAGGAGAACCCGACTTTTTGGGTTTAATATTTATTTTATCCCAAATAATCACCAAAAATGAGGACATACAGATGCAAATTACAAAGTTCAATCAACACACTTTTATATAAAAAAAAACGGTCGTTAGGGTGTCTTGATACCCTTAATTTTTGGTTCTTATTTGAAAACTACCTTAACTCCCACGGTAATAGGTGCCGTTACCTTATGTCTATGGGAAGTAAAAATCTTTTATCAGTCATTCTTTGTAATACTAGTTCCGTCGTAGAGCCATCTAATGAATTATTTTTGCCATAACGATTCAAACACAAAGATGCAATGCGATTATAGTTTTTTATCGTTCTAAGTAGGTAGGTAAGGCTGAAATAGTCTAGTCTTTAGTGTCGCACATCGGAAAGTTTCATAGAAAAAAATACTTTATCGAAAAATGTCATGCTTATCTCGAAAGTGTATAATTTATTTTTCATTATTTACTGAGTTAAATAAAAATAAAATTGAACTCATCGCTAAAGAGCTCAAATGCCACGTGTCGTTTTCAATACGTCTCGTGGTCACGTCACACCTAATTGCTAAGCATTATAAGAAGATTTTTATCAAAATTGTTTTTTATCGAAAATACCAAGACCAACCGAGAAATATGGCAATTTGTTTAAAAATGGCTTAAGTATAAATAAAAATAGAACGAGGACGATTGAGTTGAGACTGAGTTTTGTTATGATGCACCACTGTTAAAACATTGAATAAAATATATGTTGCAGCTCATTAAAAGGGGTGTTAATAGTCAAGAAATGGGAGGTGTCTCTCTACCAGAAAACGTAAAAAAAATAGTCAAAAATATTGGAGCACGTAAGTAATATTTGTTTTTACATGTAGTGATAACCTGAATTGAATGCCATATTGTGGGTCTTAACTAAGTGTACCACACGAATAAAGCACGAAAGAATTCGTTCCATTGAAAATTAACTAAGTAGGTATTCATGAAAAATAATTTTTAGTAAAAAAAAAATGTTTAATACTAAGAAGCGGAGAATGCTGAAATTTAGAATATTTATCACTGAAAAAAAATCAGGTCGAAAAGCTTTTAGGGCACAAGATGGTCCCTTATCCTGCCATAGCCTAAAAATACTTTAATAAATGCTTCTTAGTAGTTTTAGAAGTTCGGGAAGTTTAAAAAAAAACTGAAACATGTGCTATAATTTCGCAGTTTTCCGAGCACCATGGGGGTAGCACACGGTTTTCAGGGTTGCTAACTTGGGTGTTAACTACTCTCAAGGGACCTAATGACATTTTAAAAAGTCGTAGTTACATGCGCGTTTGTAATGTTTGATGTCGTCAATAACGGGCGGATTAACCGTTGGGCTGTAAAACCTGTGTGACAGACGCCGGACGCTCACGTGAGTGACAGCAATAGGGCGCCGTCGGGACCCTCCGGGTTCGGACCCCTGAAAACAAAACTCCTTAAAGCACTACTATTATGTATTTACCTACCCAACAATAACGAAAGTATACAGGGTGTCCCAGAAACCGACGTCAACCCGTTAAGGGCTGATAGGCCATAAGGCCAACTAATTACCTACCAGAATATCATAATTTAGGTTTAGTAAAAATCCTTTAGTTTTCGAGATATTGTCATTTTTGTAAAAATCGCGTTTTTTCTTCATATAGTTTCATATCTATTGCTATTTAACTACAGATGAATTGGAAATGAATTGGAAATTTTAAGTCAACATCAGCATATAAAAGGAATAATTGCTGTCACTTGATTATAGCTCCTTCTGTACTTAAATAGCAATATATATGAAACTATTGAACAAATAAGTAAGTGTTATACCATTTTCAAAACTACATTAGCTAGGCATAAGTATTTTTAATATCTAGTGTCACTAAAGCATAGGTACCTATATTTTTGTGCCGTGGAGGATCAAAGTTACGGGTTAAAACAGTAAAATATCTGAAAACTGCCTGTTAAGCCATTTTTCATCCAAGCTTGATTAAAAATTAAAATCAAATAACATCACGTTTGAATGAAAGCCTACCTTTTCAGCAATATTCATCAGTTATCAGATTTACTAAATTAGGTCATTTGAGGCTAGCATGTGAGAAACTAAACTGAGGGAGAAAAAACGCGATTTTTACAAAAATTACTTTTACTTACTAAAATGATTTTTACTAAACCTAAAATGTGATATTCTGGTAGGTAATTACCATACCCCGTTATCACTGTTGCAGAATCATTGAAAAAGCAAGGATTGGCACTGCACATAAATATGTGAGAGTAATTTTAAAATTACTTAATAATGGGGAAGCTCAAATAACAAAACATATTAACAAAAACACCGTGGAACAGTTTAATAACCTGACGTAAACATTTACCAAATACATCTGTAGAAGTAGAGCGATCGTTTTCATACCTAAAATGGATCCACAGTAATAAAATAAACGACAAAATTTATCGCCAACTTATCTAGAAATACTCTTAGGTAATAATTTATTTAGAAAACTAATGAAAGTATACAAATCTATTATTGTACTTGTTAAAACATTTAATAAAAAATATTTTTTATAACCAATATCTTTCGTAGTCAATGTCAAATTGACTATGAAATAAATAGCGACAACCATATGACTTAGTTTCAATGGAATTGCAACACTGATCACGGGGTTTGGTAATTACTTGGCCTATCAGCCCTTAACGGGTTGACTTCGGTTTCTGGTGTCCCAGAAACTGACATGTAGCTTATGTACCAATTTTGCCATACGCCCAACAAGCAAAGTATTCCTATAAATAAAGACTATAAGTACTTTTTTACTAATAACGTTCCTATAGAGACATTGACGTAGAGCCATATACTTATAATAGCATACGATAAGCGGTAACATACTCAAGAGCATTCATGTTTATATTTCAGCCTTATAGTTTGCTACAAGATTGTAGCACTAAACAGTTACAGGATACTTATACTTATAGTAACATTTCACCAGCGTAGATAGTCTTAAGATCATTTGGTTTTATTTTACAGACTTCTAGTTACCTACAAGATCGTCTTATAAGACAGTTATAGGTTTAAGTCTCCTATAACAGTTTGCAGAAAGATCAAATAGGCCTGAATAATATTTGATCTTATAGTAGCATTTTGTAAGAGAATAAGATATTATAAGATACTAAGCTGAGGTTATTACAAGTCTATATCGCTATTAGTCTTGTCCAATGTTCTTATAAATGAAATTGTACTTGGTAAGAGTTTTATTAGATGAAATAATCTTATAAGTTATTTGATCAAACACCTTACTAGTAAACGTTTGGTATTTTTTGCTGAATCATTTGTTCGAATTTGTATTGGGAAAGTCGTTTAAAATGGATGTAAGCGAATGGAAACGATTTAAAAGGAGCGGCAATTATAGAAGAAAAGTGAGAAAATGTAATACAGAATTAGTAACGCCCAATTTAACGAAAACAAGTTCATCTGTATTAGAAAGTGAACCTGGTGCGTCAAGTGCAAATACAACTGAAGAAAATAAGGGTTCCACGGTGGAGTGTGTTTTAGACTCGGATAGCGAACGAGATGAATACGACTTTGACTTAGAAAAAACCACAGAGTATGAAAAAAATTGTGATTTGGTTGAAGATATAAGAAAATGGGCTATAAAATTCAATATAGGTACCTCACCGAGCCTTAAATGAACTATCTGCTGTTGTTAACAAAAGATTAAGTAACGTTTTACCAAGAGATGCACGGACCTTATTACACACTAATAAAGAAATTTCAGTTGTTTCGGAAGTAACATAGACTACAACGATGAAAAGAGTGACGTTACTTACAGTATTCTGTATGAAATATAAATAATAATATTATGATGTTCTAAAACTTGGTTGATACTGATTGTGTTTTTTTTTAATAGCAGTAGTAACACTCATCTTCCATGTAATGATTGTACACGAGCATATATTGGCAGCCTTGACACCACAATTGTTTTATATTAAGTAGTTTCTTAATATTGATTACGTTAACAATAAAGTGGGGATTCATTCTTGAATCAGTGAATCGTCCACATCCATAACACTTTTCAGATAGGGTAAAAGGGTAGGGTAGGGTAGGTTTCATAAGGTCATCTTTACTTAAAAAGCAGTCAACGTCTAAATATACCACCATTTCGAAAAGAACTGAAAAGACAACAATAATTTATTCAAAAAAAAAGCATGACAGGTAAACTAAAATTGTCTCATTGATGATTGTAATCTGTAATCTAGTGTATTTCATACGGGATGAATTTAAGAAATGGTACGCGATATAATCCGTTTAAGTAGTTTTATTTAAATTTGTAACCATGGACAACCAAACCGAAACATTACTTTTAACTTAAATTAACTTTCTTAGGATTCATAGATAGTAAGAAGATTTCGTGAGGAACCCTAATACGTTTTAATATGGCGGCAAGTTATCTGGATTAAAACTGCTATAAGTGCAAATTTACTTATAATTGTCCTATAACGTACTCAATGCAGAGAATTTTTAGAAAATGGCGGATGTTCTTAATAAATGTGGTAATATTATTTTAACAACATATATGATATGTACACTTTTTCCATGGGCATTGTAAAATTAAACAAATTATGGTTGACATTTACAATAAAAATGACTTCCCCGGTAAATTCACACACTATACATACAGTATTTTACAATACTTACATAATGCTCTACACTATTACAAATTATATTAGTTAGATTAATAAGAAAAATAGGTACTTACGTTTGTTTTTTAGTATTTATTTCCCACAAACACACCACACCCACCGGCCGAAACAACGGAAAGATGTTTACAAAATGTACTTATAACTAATAACTAAGTATAGTAGTAGTGCGTTATAAATAAGATTGCTTTAGTATGATGCTCATGCGAGATACTTATAAGAGTTATAAAACTTGTAAATGGGTAGTCTCAGAACGTTATAGGAGCAATTGTACTCTGGTAGAACTTCTGTAAGTGTATTATAGGGCCTAGTGACTTTCTGCTAGTTGATTATAAGATGGTTATAAGAAAGCAATGCTCCTATAACTGCGCCCATTTCCTTGTTTGTAGCAAACTTCAAGTATCTTATAAGTACAATAAAAAATAGGCTTGAGAACACTATAAGTACTGATTTTGCTTGTTGGGCGATGTTAACCACTTAACAGACGATAAGAGCGTTAACCGCTGTCAAAATTTATGAACTAACATCCATTACATTCGAAGACAGCATTCCTAGAATAGTTTGAATTTGATAGAACGGGTGGCGTACCTATAGGGACACAGCTAAAGTAGTAATTTAACTTCTCCTTCGTATTGCAGCTGCGGTGAGTTAAATGCTGAATCATACCTGCCGGGCGCTGCCGGGCAATGCGGGTTGGCAGAAACCGGCCGAGCCGAGGCAGCAGAGGTGAATGAGATCGCACGAGGCGTGTCTCAGCTTGTCGCTACAAGTCGTAACGATTAACGCCGTCGACCGGCCGCAACAAACGAGCACAAAAACCCGTCAACAATGAGAGTGATATTTATACCGTGAAACATCTCCAAAAATAAAGGTTCTTTTCACGGGCCGCCATCAGGTCATCATTCCCGTCCATTCGTCCCGGATTCTGATCACATTTCTGAATAAACGACGTGACTCATGCTGCAATGACGCCTCCATCAGTCCAGCAGCGCAGCCAGCCCGATGCTGCATGCAGTCCGCCGCGTCTGCGCGGTGCCAAACCTAATCGTTCCATGGGTTTTATTGATAAAACTGGCATCGCTAAACTCAGTAATAATGTAAAAATAACAAATTATATTTACTTAAGACATTTTCTACTTAAACCGAGTTTTGGAACTAGGTACTTATTTTTTAGGTTACCAGGTTAATGAATAGAACGTTTATTTTTTTAGGTAAAAACGTAACACTAAAAAAACTCGTTATGATGTGACTTTCCTAATTAATTGAATACCTACCTAATTTTTATTGCTTCATATTATAAGGTCACCGTGGGTAAGACCAGTATACTTTTTTTTTACTTTGGAGTGATCTAAGTAGTTGCGTTAATTATGGACCTACGTTACCGTTTGTAATCGCATACGATGAAGAATTTCATAAATAAAAGTTAAGCTATAGTGACAGATCATTTTAATCACATATTAAGCTAAAAATAAGATATTTTTTTAAATTCGGAGAGTAGACGGACTTCCCCTGTAGTTCAAGGTAAGTCCGTCTAGTAATGATATCAGCCATATTATGGGTGCTTGCTTAAATGTTCGTATTCGAATCCTTAAAAAGCTTGAAGCAAGACAATGATAAGTGTAGGTACTTTAAACTTGTTAATATAAGGTTTAGACTCGAAATAAACTCAATTTTGCTTATTCAATGGTAAGTCGCATATATTACGTAAATGGGGTAGTAAACCTTTTTTTGGCAAATAATTATATTATATAGTACTTACTATTTTTTGGGTTTCCCAAATAAAAGATCAATAGTCATTTTAAAATGTAGGTACTTTAATTGTATTTTTTTTATTTTTTCTGACATCAAAGAGGGTTTATTAAATAAACTTATAGTAGTAGCGATTTTAAACTACGTACAACGTACGGCTGCGGTTAGGAACAACCGAGGACTACTGTACATACCTACATACTTTGGTTTCCAAGTACAAGCATAGGATGTACGAACGTTATGTGATGTATGAACGTTCAAATAATTAGATATTTTGATGTCAAGAACATATGACTGTACGACACACAACCATATTTTAAAATTCAAAAGGAAAGAAAAGGGTACTAATAAAATGTGTAAATAGATAATAATAATATAATATAGAATATGAAGCCGATGATCATGGGTTCGAATCCCGGTAAGGGCATTTGTTTGTGTGATCTACACAGATATTTCTTCCTGAGTCATGGGCTCATAGGTGTTTTCTATATAAGTAGGTATGGATTTATCTACCTATATAAGTTTGTGTATGTCGTCACTTAGCACGGATAGTACATTCTTTGCTTAGTTTGGGGCTAATATTTAAGTATTTATTTATTTAATAGGCATTTAAAATTTTATTTTCGGTCACATAGTGCTGAGGGTGTGGGACACATTTCCTTACTAAGTAGTTTCGAGATTAAAATTGTTAATAAACACAAACATCATGTGCAATGTCGAAATAATTTATTTATCTATAGGTACTTAGTAACCTTATGAAATCGGTATAATATTGAAGTCGTAAAAACAATTGGTAACCTCTGATTCAAGGGAACTTGCCTTGCTGACGGACTTGCCTTGTACACAGTAGAGGGACGTTTCAACTTAACGAAATTTTAATGTGATAAATGATGGAACATATAATTACAAAACTAAGCCAATTTCTGTTAATTTAAACACAGAATAAAGATAGCCGGTTCTTATATTACTAACGTAGTTACTTTCTGGTGCAATATCTTGTCACAAACTATTTTTAACAATTTTATTAGCAGAGGCCGTCGAACTATCACTTCGAGTTCCATACACGTAATGACTTGTTTAGGCGGATTGCTCTGAAATTCGTTGTCACAGCGCAATATTATGTTTTACAGTGAGGGAACTAGCGCGACAAACTGCTTTATCGACTGGACGCTAAAGCGGCAAAAGCTTTCAAATTCAAAAGTTATAATTATAACGTGTTGACGGACTTGCCTTGTCGACGGTCTTACCCAGTGACTTTACATTACTACCTACTACGTGGTGCTCATTTGTTACTCGCATGGAACTTGTATGGCGTAGTACTTTATAGCAACAAAAAACAAACTACATAGGTACTAGTACATCCCACCAAAAACATAAATGTGAAAAAAGGAGCCAAGTTCAATATTAAGAATAAGCGTGGTTGTCAATTTCGCCGGCAAAAGAATTGAGATCTAAATGGGTGCCAAGTTCAGTAGGAAATCCTAAAATAAAATGTTTTCTTAAGAACATACAATTTCTTATTTTTTCTACTACAACAATGTTTGCTATATAAAAGTATAACTTCTTTAATTTGAACACTAATTATTTACACAAAGCAGATAACTTAGGATAAATTGATGCTCAAGACTTGACTTGGCTTGTTTTTACTAGCAAGCCTTATTTTTCGAAGAGTAAGACAATATATAAACAGTTACTTACGTATAACATAAAGATGATAAGTTGATTAGCCAAATAACAGATATCTTGTAGGTATGTAAAAACTAGCCAAGTCAAATCTTGAGCATCAATTTATCCTAAGTTATCTGCTTTGTGTAAATAATTAGTGTTCAAATTAAAGAAGTTATACTTTTATATAGCATACATTGTTGTAGTAGAAAAAATAAGAAATTGTATGTTCTTAAGAAAACATTTTATTTTAGGATTTCCTACTGAACTTGGCACCCATTTAGATCTCAATTCTTTTGTCGGCGAAATTGACAACCACGCTTATTCTTAATATTGAACTTGGCTCCTTTTTTCACATTTATGTTTTTGGTGGGATATCATTACTTTTTGTATAGATTTTATTATTATTCATTACTCAAGAGTAAGTTTATATATACACATAATACATATACCAAATGGATTAAGGAGTCAAAAGTGGCTCCAAATGGGTCGCTAGTTCCTTTTGGCTTTGAACTTGGCTGGACACGCTGCCGCGTGTGTCTATATTAAAAACAGGGCAAGAGCATGTCGGACCATGCTCAGTGTAGGGTTCCGAAGCCGTAACGACAAACACAAAAAACTATCTCAAAAATCAACATGTATATGAACCAATTTTCTATTTAGTTATTTGGCGCTGTCTTAGATGATTTTTAGTAGGTATAAACCCGTTAGTCGCCTGTAGGTATCTCAGGAACTAATTAAGTCTACTTATTGTTAGTAATGATTCTTTTTCTTATAAATTCGTATATAATATCTCAAACAAGAGCCAAGCTTTTAAGTGTGAGATCAGTATACCTATGTAGGTAGTTAGGTATCTAAACTGCTTCAAACCGACTTTAAATTACAATAAAAGTTTAATCTTTTATAAAGTAATTAATAGAAATTGAAAAAAAAACAAGGGCCAATAAATAGAATTTTAAGTTTTCCAAACGATACTCGACTCAAATCAATAATCTAATCGATTATTTGTAAACTTTCAGATCGCAAATCGCAAACTTGTAGGTAGCATTCCGGGGCACGTCCGAACAGCATCTAGGCGCTCGCGCTTATGAGCGCGGCTGTCGCTCGATTTGTTACTTGGACAGACTCCCCCCGCGCGTCCTGGGGGGTGATTCTCTCAAGAAGCAAAGGTGAACGAATGGACGAGCGAATCTTCAAGCGTCGAGATTAAGTAGTCCGGTCAGTGCGAACAAATCACATTGTAGCGCGTGCATTTTCAATTAAGCAGCCTTATACGTTCGACATTACGTTCGTCAGCGCCAGAAGACGGAATTCTGTAGCTGCACGCCCCGTTAACAAATTATTCTATCAAAGTTATCATAGGCGATTTTGATAGGTATAAACACTTTAGTCGCCTGTATCTCAGTAACTATTCTTGTCTACTTAGCCGTGATAGTTTTCCTTTAAAATTCGTTATATGCGCTTTCGTTGAAGATTTTTTTCAGATTTTTAGTATTTCGCACCTCTATTAGAACAACGACGTAAATGTAAGTTTGACGATTTTAGAGAAAACGCATTTGAACATTTTTATGTTACTGTAATCACTATACTTAACGTTTTTTCGTTAGGTGTTTAGTAATAGTTTGACCTATAAAATAATACATCATTGTATAAGTAATTTATATAGACTTATTATGTTTTATTTAATATTGTATTTTTTTGGCTATGGCAATGTTATTTTGGGTAGACGTACATTTACGTCGTTGTTCATCGAACATATCTAAAACCTTTTAACCCTTGGCAAGCAATAACGACCTAAATACTTAATAACTATAATTGATTCAAATAAAAAAATCAAAACTTCTTCTAATAAAGTTATTTAAATAAATACATAGGTATATGAAATATATTGTGAGTAATATTTTTTTATAATTTAAAAGTAACAGATTTACTTACTAATCGTCTGCGAAACAACCCAGTTATTGGTAGATAATTAAAACTTAGTGCAATATTATTTATTTATTTTAAAAGGAACAATCACTGTAAATTACCAATACATTAAGAATAATAGCTACTGGCATAGTTATAATATTATTACTATCCGTCTTACCATCCCATTTTAATCAACAAAACTAAGGCATAAGCATTAAGACAATTAGGTTACACCTATGTTATTTTTTTTAAATAATATACATTATGTGGTAACGACAATGACTTAATTGCTAAAAGCGTCTATTTTACACTAAATATGTCATACATTTTTACATAAGTAAAATGCAAAAATGACGTTTAACACAATTAAGTTAATGTTGTTTCAATAAAGATATATTAGTTGGGAACAACAATGACTTAATTGCTACAAACGTCAATATTGCAGTTAATATTTTTAATCTTAATTTAATTTAACAACACGCTAAAATGACGTTTAACACATTTAAGTCAATGTTGTTTCTTAAATCTCAAAAAAAGTATGGCCTAATTGCCTTTGCGTCGATGTACATTTACGATGCGACCGGCTGTCTTCACACCACAGGGGCAACTGACCAATCAGTCGTTGTAGATTTCAATGGCGGCTTCAAAAGTATAATGACACAACGCCCTCTGGCCAAACTTTGCGGGAAATACTTGAAGGTCAATATTGCACTAGATAGTTTGATCGATTTGGAACCGTTTCCTATAATTAAGTCATTTTTTGAAAAATTTGCATTTACGTCGTTGTTCTAATAGAGGTGCGATTTGTAGTTTTGGTTGTAGGGGGGGGGGGGGACACTTGACTGACTCTAACAAAAAATAGCGCTTTAAAGCTTAATATTTCATAAACGGATCCCTTAATTGAAAAATTGTTTTCATAAACCCGCAATATTTTTGAAAGACCTATCCAACGACACCCCACACTATGGGGTAGGCAAGAAAAAAAAAAGGCATCCCCACGTTACGTGTAGGGGAGGTGCATTAAAAAAAAATCTTTTTCAAAATTTTATTTTACCACTTTGTTGGCGTGACTAATATGTATATTCATGCCAAATTACAGCTTTCTCGTACTATGAGTCTCTGAGCTAGACTGGGGACGGACGGACGGACTTCTAAACTATAAGGGTTCCTAGTTTGACTACGGAACCCTAAAAAATAATTAAGGGTGGTAAGTATTTCACTCATTATATATTCACGTGAAGACCTTAAAATCCATATGAAGTCCGGATGTCATAAATTTTGATTGCTGATTTTCTTCTTACATTCTTCTTACAATACTTACAGGCACTATAAGTAAGCGTTCCTAATAGTCAAGAGCAATGAAAACGGGTCACTTTGTATAGAGTTTCCATAGAAAGTGACCCGTTTTCATAGATTCACCAATTAATTGAAAAATTATAATAAAATGATGAAAATTTACTAGTTTCTGACTTTTTTCTTTGTGTTCACCCAACTACCTATCTGGATGCCAAATTTGAAGTTTCTAGGTCATCTGGAACTGGGTTAAAGTTTTGATCTATAGGTCAGTCAATAAGTCAATAGTTACGTGATAAAAATGCCGATTTTTACACGTTAATATTTCAATAACCGTTTTACCTATACTTATATGAAATTTCGGATTCTAGTTATTCAAAGGGGTTCTAATACATATACCAAATTTCATGTTTCTATGTTAAATAGATTTTGAGTTAGGTATTAAGGTGTCAAAAGTGGCTCCAAATGGTTCGTGTAATATTACACACGGTGCTGCTCGCCAGTTCTGTTAGCTTGAACTTGGCTTGACACGCTACCGCGTGTCTAGATCTGAATATGTACCAAATTAATGATATTACTGATATTAGGTATTATGATTATTATGTTCATAAATTAAAATAATATGGCAACTCTCAAACATGTCTCATCATCATGAAAAGATGTCCGACTTCAAAAATGGCTTGGTTATAAACTTTATACTTAATAATAGTTTACCCATAAATAAGTGGTAGGTACTTATGGTAAAGTTAATGGGACAGTTTTGTTGAAAAAGGACGCGTCATAGGACCTTAGCGCCATGCATGTAATTATCGGCGGGTATCGCGCGAGATGAGCAGGCGCAGGCGCAGAGCGTGAGCAACGCGATCGGAATGCGGGCGGTCGCGCTCCCGCGGGACCGCCACCAGCGCCACCTGCCGCCGCGCGCCCGCGACTCCGCGCTCTGACGCAACCGAATAATTACAAACTTATCAGTCTATGAATTAAAATATAGGTACAGTCAACAGCATAAATAATCTATGAATTAATATATAGGTACAGTCGCTTTCAATCGTTTCACAATTTTGTATAACATTTCAAACACGACGTTAAAGTGACAAGGTACATAAATCACTTATTTATGCTGTTGACTGTACCTCGATCAATAAAATTCCTTTAGTCCCATCTCGTAGCCACATTTGGTAGGGATCCCCTTCAATCGCATTTTTTTTAGACTATTATTGTTTCGCATAATTCATTTGGCATAATTTGTATTGGCATAATAGTACTAAGCTGTCGCATAGCAATACTTTGGCCTACTACTTTTTTGGCATATTAAGCTTTTAGAATAATTTCAGTTGGACTAATTTCTATTAGACTAATACACATTATGCATATTATTGTTTGGGCTATTAATTATTTGTTATATATGTCATTAACCATAATTTTAGTTCCCTAAATGAATGAACTTACAAAATGAACAACAAAATATGAGGTTACGTTAGATCACGTTAGGTACATTAGGTTAGGTTAGGTTAGTATGATATCCAGGCGCGAAGCGCCCAAGCAACGCAAAAATAGGAGGTCCGCGAAGCGGACCTCCGTCGACCTCGCCTTACTTCCTAAATATATATTAACGGCGCACGACCGTCAGCTAAGGCGCACTATCGTGCAAATTAACAAAAATTCCGTCGTGCAAATCCATCACGCTAATAATAATAAATACGTCACGGAAAGATAGAGCGTAGACTGCTTAAAGCACGCTGAAAAAAAACGTCCGTGTGAATGGGAGCTAACGGTCATACAATGTAAATTTACAATGTAGTGTTATTAGTACATTGTGTATTAAGGGTGGTAAAGAAAGAATTACAAACGAGAGTCTGTTAGAAGCCCGAAGCCGAAGGCTGAGGGCTTTAATGACTCGAGCTTTGTATTTCCTTTACCACCCGTGTAACATACAGATGTAGTGCAAAATGATTTTCCTTCGGGAAAACTCGGATCTCAATCAGAATACGATGGCACCCGAACTGTCAATCAATGATTGTATTAAATGAGTGACGTTTTCATGTCCATTAAAATGGAACTTTATTGTTTAGTGTCAAATGACAAATGCTGTCATTTGTCACTTTGTCATTTGACACTAAACAATAAAGTTCCATTTTAATGGACATGAAAACGTCACTCATTTAATACAATTATTGATTGACAGTTCGGGTGCCATCGTATTCCGATTGAGATCCGAGTTTTCCCGAAGGAAAATCATTTTGCACTACATCTGTACAATGTTTTTCATCACAATTGCGAGGAAATGAAATAAAATCAGACAAAAGATCATTTATTTTTAACTTATTAGCGGCAGACTACATCATTGTCTGTGACTTACCACAGATAATGTCAAACGTGTTCGGAGTCCGATTCTAGTGGCATATGAGATCAATAGTTTATTATGCGAGATTGTTAGGAAATGGTATTCAACTGACATTTCATCTCGAATGAAACTTCATATCGAATGGCACAAGAATTGGGGTCCTGACGTATTGTGATAGTTTGAGTCCACGTATAATATTAAAAAAAAAAGCTATTACGCACTTTAGTAACGTAATGGTAAAAAAAGGCCCGCGGGTATTATTTTGGATTTACGGTCGATTTTTCTAGCATGTTAGGACACTATTTACGAGCAAGTGTGATGAAAAATATATTATCTATGTTTTTTTCCTTTTCTGTCCATAGAACATAGACAGGCTTCATACGCCAAGCAAGCAAAGCAAGCTGTTTTCGCGCGAATTTGTGTGTGAAGTACTGAAGTAAGAGGTCTGTCACGTTAGTTCTGTTCTGAAGAGAAGTCTGAATTAGCGACCTTTTGTAAAGAAATTACATTACCGTTTATTCCCTCTTACGTTTTGTTTCATCTTTCGGTTAAGTCCTGAATATTGTACAAATGGCGATGGTCGAAAAACCTGCACAATGTGCAAAAAGTTATACAAAACCTATTTCAAAATCGATTTATGGTCATTCACAAAATCGCCGCTAGCATTAGTACGTACTCCTCACGAGACTCGGTTTTAATGCTTTGTAAGAAATGACTTAACAGTTTTTGACATAAAGTCGATAATACTAATAAGCTAAATAATGGTTTTCATCAAATTGATGACGTCGGTGTACTCCCCCCGAGACTCGGTTATAGTGATGAGGATAGTCTCGATTAAATAAATAATTATCGACAATAAGGAAGATTTATTAAGGACCTGGAAATTACCTACTGAATACAATTTATACTAAGTGTATATTTTACAGTTTTCCAAAAGACCCGGAATTGAAAAAAATATGGACCGCCTCATGCAGCAGACAAGCAAATTGGGTGCCTACGCGTACTAGTTCCATATGTTCGAAACATTTTGATGCAAGTCAGTATCGAACGCTACCAAGCAAGAGGCGAAAGTTAATAGATTTTGCTGTACCTACTTTATGTTTATGTGAAAAAGTAGGTATATTTAATATTTTAGTAAGTATTTCACGTTTCACTCTCAAATATTTACTTATACAAACAAAGACCAATGACCATAGTATTTTAAAACTTTCATAACTTTGTCAAATATGATCTAACACAAAAACAGTCAATAAGGTTTCTTTTCATAAAACAATAATAAGAAACATTGGACTATAATCTCCATGAGTGGTCAAGAGGGCAAACTTTGTGAAAAATATATAATTTTAAATTTATTAGAGGATATGTAGCTACACTATTTTTCCTTCGCTATAACGATAGTGATAATTTATCTGATTTGTCCTATTGTTGACTGGTAGAAGATGATTTATAATATTAGGTCCTCCCCTTATACGAAATGTCTTCTTAGTGCAAGAAGAACAAGGAATTAACAATTTGAGGTACCTAGATGAACATGCTATAAATCGGGTTCTACTGTAAATAATTATAATACTCGCTACTTTATATATGTACTTATAAAATTTTTAACAGATAAATAAAAAAAATCCAACTTTTGCGTTATTTTTATTAACTATTTCACTAACCAATAATATCCTATTACGATGCTCGTAATAGTTTATAGGTACTAAAATTGTATGCTTGTGCAATTGTCAGTAAAAATATCGATATTAGCTATCGACCTAATCCTCGCACCGTAGGTTTTGCCGCTTACATTCGCATCTACGTGTTCTTAAACTGCGTTTATACAAAGTCTTTACATGTGTGATATGTTTGTGTGCATTCAAATGTATATGTGTTAGATTTTTGTCAAAGTATTCGTGTGTAATGTAATGACACAGATAGTTTTTGCATTTGTAAGTAATCTTTTGCATGTGTTATTTCCTTAGAGAATATATTACCTGGAGCCGCCATTCAGTACATTACTCCTCTGTCGAAAAACCTGAACAATGTGCAAAAAGTTATACAAAACCTATTTCAAAATCGATTTATGGTCATTCACAAAATCGCCGCAAGCCAGAGAACACTCATTGGAAAAATGCCTGCATGTGCTGTAAGTTCGTGTAAAAAATTATCAACGACTTCAAGCTTCGAAAAAGATGGTACAACATTTCATTTGTAAGTAATTTTATAATAAAATAATATTTTTTATAAAAATATTTTCATCGCCCGTCAAATTTAACGATTATATGCAATCGATTCCAATTGTTACTTGGATTAGTACGTACTCCTCACCGAGACTCGGTTTTAATGCTTTGTAAGAAATGACTTAACAGTTTTTGACATAAAGTCGATAATACTAATAAGCTAAATAATTGTTTTCATCAAAATGATGACGTCGGTGTACTCCCCCCGAGACTCGGTTATAGTGATGAGGATAGTCTCGATTAAATAAATAATTATCGACAATAAGGAAGATTTACTAAGGACCTGGAAATTACCTACTGAATACAATTTATACTAAGTGTATATTTTACAGTTTTCCAAAAGACCCGGAATTGAAAAAAATATGGACCACCTCATGCAGCAGACAAGCAAATTGGGTGCCTACGCGTACTAGTTCCATATGTTCGAAACATTTTGATGCAAGTCAGTATCGAACACTACCAAGCAAGAGACGAAAGTTAATAGATTTTGCTGTACCTACTTTATGTTTATGTGAAAAAGTAGGTATATTTAGTATTTTAGTTAGTATTTCACGTTTCACTCTCAAATTATTTACTTATACAAACAAAGACTAATGACCATAGTATTTTAAAACTTTCATAACTTTGTCAAATATGATCTAATACAAATACAGTCAATAAGGTTTCTTTTCATAAAACAATAATAAGAAACATTGGACTATAATCTCCATGAGTGGTCAAGAGGGCAAACTTTGTGAAAAATATATAATTTTAAATTTATTAGAGGATATGTAGGTACACTATTTTTCCTTCGCTATAACGATAGTGATAATTTATCTGATTTGTCCTATTGTTGACTGGTAGAAGATGATTTATAATATTAGGTCCTCCCCATATACGAAATGTCTTCTTAGTGCAAGAAGAACAAGGAATTAACAATTTGAGGTACCTATATGAACATGCTATACATCGGGTTCTACTGTAAATAATTATAATACACGCTACTTTATATATGTATAAAATTGTTAACAAAGATAAATAAAAAACATCCAACTTTTGCGCTATTTTTATTAACTATTTCACTAACCAATAATATCCTATTACGATGCTCGTAATAGTTTATAGGTACTAAAATTGTATGCTTGTGCAATTGTCAGTAAAAATATCGATATTAGCTATCGACCTAATCCTCGCACCGTAGGTTTTGCCGCTTACATTCGCATCTACGTGTTCTTAAACTGCGTTTATACAAAGTCTTTACATGTGTGATATGTTTGTGTGCATTAAAATGTATATGTGTTAGATTTTTGTCAAAGTATTCGTGTGTAATGAGGTAATGACACAGATAGTTTTTGCATTTGTAAGTAATCTTTTGCATGTGTTATTTCTTCACCCCCCGCAAATCTCGGCAGACATGATTGTACTCGATCGTACCCTATAAGGCGGCTCCAGGTAATATATGCTCTAAGGTTATTTCTTCACCCCCCGCAAATTTCGGCAGACATGATTGTACTCGAATGTGACCTATAAGGCGGCTCCAGGTAATATATGCTCTAAGCCATTTGCCCATGACTATTTTTTAGGACAAATACTGTTATGCGCTTTGTAATGAATGATGCTAATTTATTATTATGACTTTTCGTATTTATGCTATTTGACGTTAGTCTTCATGACGAATATGCTTTCTGTATTTGAGCATTTCTCTTTTTTTTGCCACTTTTTTTCGAAGTTGACCAAAAACAAAAATATAGTTAAATATTAAACTTTTTAATGAAACTTAATAAAATATTTAATAAATTTTTAGATTTTGTGCAAGTAACCCTTTTTTTATTGGCTTTAATGTGAAAAAATCACAAAATATTGAGGGAAGGTAGAATATGGGTTCTTATTGTGTTACTTTTTTAATGGTTAATATCATGAAAAATTGCACATTATATACTTCAATGAAAGTATTTAAAAAAATAAAAAAAATAAACTCAATAGAATTAAGTAAAAAAGAACCGTTCAATTATAGATTATCTTTGAAAAATTCGTAATACTTAATTATTTTTCTGTGTTACCTTGATCGCAAAGTATCCTTAAAGTTTTGTTTAAATGTTAAGTAAGCATATCTGAATAGGTTTTTGTATTTTAAATTGTAATTGCCTATTCATTGGTTTTATCGGTAGCCAATTTATTTATTTTTATAGAATTGAAATGAAATAAAATGAAAATAACGTCAGTGAAAATGTTGGGACAGTAACAAAGAAGGACATTGGAAACAAAGGAGGAATTGTAAGGCTATGTGTACAATGTACCTCAAATTAGGTTAATTAATTATTTTATATATGCTAGAGGAAAAGTTATTAAATAAAAAAACTAATGTTTGAAAATTATTTTCTTATTAATCAGCAAATATAAGGAACTTGTTCAATTAATAAAACAATGCAGTTAATAATTAAACATATTATTATGTAAATTAAGATCTAAGAACCTTTGAACTAATCATTCAAACTATTAGGCGACTAATAATACTTAATTTCAATTAGGAACATTTTAGTACTTGTATTCTATTATATACTTATTCTGCTTTTTTTTTTCTTCTTTCCATTTATTTCGTATCCTAACTTTTTCTGTTTCTGTCATTTCACTTTTTTTTTTAATATTTATATTTTGACTTCATTCTCTCTAGATTTTTTTGTTCTTTTAATTTTTCTGGATTATGTGTTTTTAACCGCTCTCTATAGCGTCTCATTTTTTCAGCTGCAGACATAGCTTGTGACATTTTCTAGCCCTGTATGACAATGAAAACTAGCCTTTATAATTTTCCTCTTATTGTAACCTAGCTTTCCTTTTATATGTTACCACGCGAAAGTAACACAATAGGAAGTAACAAAACGCATGGTCAATGTTTTTAAAAAATATTCTACGCTTGTTGTAAAGCAAAATGTTCTATGATTATATACCAAACTGTACATAATAATATTAACTATCCTATAGAGTAACTGAATATAAGTAAATGATTAAACTTAGCTCGTAATATCACTAACACAATAGGAAACAATATCTGTCACAGAAACCAGCACGTGCTCTCTCGAAGTTTTTGTATTTGTAACTTCCCACTCAAAACATGGCCGCGTGAGAATTTGACATCTGTTAGTGTTGTCCGACGAAAATAATACCAGTTTTAGTAGTTTTTATTTTATTTAAGCTAGTGAAATGGGTAACACAATAGGAAATTACGTTTTAGAACTTTTTCTGGGACACGAGTAAAAAATTAATTAGTACTATATTACTGGTGCAACATCAACAAATTCAATGTACAATGAATTGCAATACTACTAAGCACAGATTACAATCAAAACATTTATATAGGTTCTTTGGACGTCATGAAAATATTTTAATTTAAAGTAACGGATTTTAGAATGGGACATTCGGTTTTTCATACTTTGAAAATGTTGTTGTTTTGTTTTTTATTAAATTTTAAATTAAGTTGACGCTTTTATTGTGTTTTTTTAATATCTGTCGTCAGATTATAAAACGAGCTATGAGTAAAAAATACAATATATTAATATTCTTTTCATTAACTATTTCTTTCATAAATGCAAAGTCATGGGACACTGCAAAATGTAAGAATGGCAAAAAAAAAATGAAATGCTCATTTATGCATTTTAATTTTATGCGTAAAAAATTATGCGTAAAGATGAGTATGCCCATCGCTAATTCGGCTAAAAGCAATTATGCGTAACAATAATTATGACAAATAATTTTATGCCATCCAAAATATGGGAACCCATTTGGTAGCCAGCTTCGAAATGGGAAAAATTATCTCAATAGGGTATTTGACAAGAGTAAAATTAAATTGGTTTTCATTCACAACAGGTAAACATTATAAAAATACTAGGAAAACATCAATCTTCTATTTATGTTTGCTATTTTAAGATTTTTAAATTCATAAAATGAAACAATACCGTAAAACCTTACAACTTTGCCCTTTGAACATAACTTTGCCCTAGTCGTCACTTTTGAATATAACCGAAATAAATCAAAAAATATCAAACGCACACCTTACTTTCAATCTGTGGTAGAAAGTTAAACATATCGCTGGCAATACCGAGTAACGGCTGACCCCCCACCATGCTTTAGTCACTCGTCAGACGGCTGCGAACACAGTAGTGTATTTTGGTGGGCCAAAAAGTGCGAAAAAACTTCTGTGGTAAATTCACCTACGACGTCCCAACAAGTATGTACTTTTGACTGTTATAACTCTATAGTTAGTAATCGCTACAGACAAAAACTCAACACTGTATCTCAATTAAATTCTGAGTTATGGCGGTGGGCAATGTTATATGCTAATTCCGGGAGTGCTGCTCGCAACATTGCCCAGCACAATTTCACCGTTAGGGTTGTCACTCAACGTGGGTTATATAACAAGCTTTGTAACTGTTATTAGACATTGTATTTGTTATCCCATTGTAATTAAGATATGCCGTTTCAGTTGCATGTTTTGTAACAGTCTCGTGTTACTTTAGTACCTAGACATGGACATGGTACGTTTGAAAAAGGTGTTTGAGTTCAAATTTATATGACTTAGATACAATAAGTTTTTGACATAGTTTTAAGTATAATTTTGCAATCTAGCTAACCAAACGATTTATAAGGAGTAAATCAAAGTTACCAAATAAGCTACAGACAGTGTTATATTTGACTGACAGTACTAAAAGCTAAGCTTCTATTTTTATAATGATCTCAAATTGATCTCTATATTGTGACAGTGTTATATTTGACTGACAGTACTAAAAGCTAAGCTTCTATTTTTATAATGATCTCAAATTGATCTCTATATTGTTAAAGTTACATAAATGTGTTTTTTTAAGTTTTGTTGATTATTTATTTTATTTTTGATTATATTGCAACATCACACCGTTGTTTCTGTTAGAATGTCATTTGTTTATTGTACATGTTACGCCATTTTTTTGTTTAATTCGTAATTATAATCTGTTTTAATTTCACTATAGTAAGGCCCATAGAAATTACTACGTGGTGCTCATTTGTTTCTTGCATAGAACTTGTATGGCAAAGTACTTTGTGCCAAAAAAACCGAGTAAGTATAGTAAAAATATTGTTTTTTAATGATGAATAAGTATTTCTGAGGTAATTTGATTTTATGTTATTAATAAAAATCTGATTCTTAATGAGCCTATTATTTATATTTTAAAAGATGCTTACAGCTAAGATTAGACTTTCTTCATTTATACAGACTTAAACACATTACCCTCCTTTAGGTTTCGACTTAGTCGCGAAAAACAAAAATTGACAACCCTAATTCACTTTCATTTTTGTATGAAGGTGTCACAAAATCGATTCACAACTTTGCCCACCGAATTTAGGTGGAGAATCCGACGTCAAAAAAGACTTTTAATTATATGGAATGAGGTCATAGTTAATGTATATTATAGGTTTTTAAGGACCTGATGATAAAGTCGTCGATGCCAAAGTTATTAGCGTTTATACAAAAGTGGGCAATGTCGGAAAAAAGTTTTTTTTTTGGCCCGCAGCTTTGAGAGGCATTTTCACCAATAAAAAGGCGTATTTTTGTATTCTATTCTTAACAGACACCAAGAACAGAGTCCAAAGGTGTTATTAGTACACTTTTAATTCAAAAAGTTATTATAAACGTGAAAAAAATAGCAATAATTGCAAAAAGCGGGCAAAGTTGTATGGTTTTACAGGACGCTGTTTGATTGTGACGTCACAAGATAGTAATCCCTATAAATTCCATAATAGCGGAGCGTTTTTAATGTTTCATAAAAAGAAGCTGATTTGACTTTTGACAAATACCGTATTGGAAGCTGACTACGAAATGGGAATTCTTTAGTCCCATCTTGTAGCCATTTTTGGTAGCCAGCTTCAAATTGGGAAATACATTTTCCCGTCTTGTTAGATATGAAATGAGAATTATTTTCCCATATCGTAGCCAGGGTTGGTAGCCACTAGTGATCCCGAGGACTATAGGCTTGTAGCCTTTTATTGTCGGTTAGACTCGCAATAAAGGGGCTTAAAAGGCTAAAAGCCTTTAAAAACTTTTAGTCCTTTAGGCTAGGCCTATTCAAGACTACTGGTTGGAGGTCGAAAAGGACTTGCCAATAATTTTAATATACTTAGACTATATTTTGCGTGACTACTTTGTCTGACACTCGCAAAACGTCATTCTTTTTATCTCAGCTAAAGACATATTTCCCATTTTATAGGTAAAAGTGATCATGTTAAGGTTTAGTTGTTATGAAATGTTTGAAAAACTAAAAAAGATAAAAAAGACCCTATGTGAAATTTCCAGTTTGTAAGTCAAAATATAATTATTTCTATCAATTTCCACTATTCTCGACTTACTCTTGGCAATGTTCTATTATTAATTATCCTAACGTAACTTCCATACTTCGACACTCACGCCCCTAGGGAATTTCGTATTTCAAAACTGGCAACACCAACAATAATGCCAAAATGGAATCGTAATAATTAAACATATTAACCGATTATATTTTGAAAGAAATACTATTAATTCTGAACTACCTACCACCGGTAGGTGACTTTGCTGATTTTTTTAATGTCTTGAAATTTCGACGAACTTTAATAACGCAGCTCGTCATGAAGTGTCTTTTTAGCGAAATAAACCGTATCCCTTGACAACACAATTGACACTAAGGAGCGGAAAGCTACTTATAGGCTAACAGTTAGCTGATAAACAAAGTGCATATGGGCCACTTCTTCGGCCGTATAGTTTACCCGTGGCATAACAACGCAAGTTAACACATTCTTTCTTTGAAAATAAAATAACTAGCAACAAATTAGTATTGTCAATTTGACGTGACACATGCGAGCCAAGTCAAAACGAAGTCATAAAATAAAATAATGTCAATGAACCGAATTTCTTTCACTCGTGAGAATCAGAAACCCTTCTCTACCCAATTATATGATGTAATTATGTTGTGTTCACCTGTAATTGGGGTACATTAATACCCAAGTAGGTACATCATAATGGACATACTCTGTACCATATCTTTGAACCTTTTTCCGCCTTCGTTGCTTGTATGGTTAACTGCGCTTAACTGTGGTCCAACTTTCTAGGCCTAACCCAAATACCCTTATTAACTCTTTAATCCTACTAATATTATAAATGCGTAAGTTTGTATGTATGTGTGTGTTTGTTACTTCTTCACGCTGCGACGGCTGGCTGGACGGATTTGGATGAAATTTGAAATGGAGATTGCTCATACCCTGGATTGACACATTGGCTACTTTTTATCCCGGAAAATATAAAAGTCCCAAGGGAATAACGAGTCTGAATGTCCGCGGGCGAAGTCGCGGGCAGAAGCTTGTTTTTAAAATTTCTAATGCCCTTTTTTTGTTTGTATTACAACAAAGACACTTAAAACTTGTTTAATTTGGTCCAATAGACATTAAACTATTCAAAACAAATTGATTTGTTTACAAGGTAACGCTTATTAGGGCTAACTACCCAATTCTGGATATTTTCTGTAAAATTCTTAGATTTTCAATTTAAAAAAAACTACTAAATTTCGTCTAAGATATACACCGTGTTTTTTTTGATTTACGATAACTTTAAGGGAACGTTCTTTAGGTCAAATAAAGTTAATTTCCCAAAGACAGACAAATGATAACTCTTACGGTTTTAAAGATATTTAATTTTTAAATTTAATCAGTTATAAAAGGCACTTAATTGATAACAACAATATTCTTTTAATTCTTATGAGTAAAGAGTTTCCAATTGTTAGGTTTGTATACGCGTCCATGGAATTAGTAAGTACTAACGTACATCTGGAAGGTGCACTACACCGATAACGCGAGCCGAAAGAAATGTACTAAAGTTTACTGCGTCCCTTTCTAAGGCCTACTGTCCACGGCGGCGTCATTTGACGCTTGCATGCAAGCTACAAAAGACGACAGGCGTATTTTGCGGTCTGGGTGTGTCCACGTAATCGTCATGCAATTGTCATCCAAGCTACAAAACAGTAGTTCTTTCAAGATTAGCATCGCGAAAGCACATGTATTAATTGGGAAAATGTCAAGTAATGATGAAGATGTGATTATAGCATACAACTTTATTAGAAGACGACGACGGCGTAGATTGTATTGGCTTCATCCATACATCGAAAAAAATATAAATTGTAGATTGTTTGTTGCTGCTCCAAGCTCTATCCGTTATATCTTTTCTCGATTATTCTTGTAACTTGTTATTATACAGACAAGGATACTGTTCAATTATGTGAACAAAATTGGCTGCTGAGGCAGCCATTTTGCAAAATAAGCACGTGTTTGCGTCTCGCAATACGCTTGAGTACTGACATGCCGCTGCACGAGCTACATGACGATCGTCTGACGTTACGCAAATGCGACGTTGGCGCTTCGTGGACACAGTTTCGTTCTTTTCTACGCAAGATGCATGCAATCGTCACGCAAGCGGTAAATGACGAAAGCGTGCGTCTGACGTGCGGCTACGTGGACAGTAGGCCTAAAGGTGACCATATTTGAATGGCAATTTACGGACAAATTAATTTTACAAGCCGGTGGGGCAGTAAACGAAACAATATTTACTTATTCAACTGTTACTCTTATTCTTACTTATTCAACTTACTCCCAAATCGATATCTGTGGATCTTTGGATCTGTGTGGTCTCCGACAACTAATCCGTTGACAAATTGAGGACCAGTAGCCGCCATCTTGAACTTTTTAGTTATTCAACTGATTGTCTCCAAAATCGATTCTGTGTGGTCACAGATGCCCAGATATCGATTTTGGAGACGTCAACCGTCAACCATCAATGAATCCGTGGACAGACTGAGAAAAAGTAGCTGCCGTCTTGAACTTCTTAATAAGAGCAGGGTAGAACAAAATACAAGCATTGAAAGCTTTCAAACAAAATCTATTATTAAGTTGTCATTCAAGTGTCAATTTCGAATTATAGGAGACCACACGGAATACACAGATCCCCAGATCCACATACAGGTACATTTCTTTCGGCTCGCGTTATCGGTGGAATGCACCTTCCAGATGTACGTTATTATATTACTTACTAATTCCATGATTACGCCAACATTGACGTATTATTTGACACTCACTATTAGTTAACTCTAAAGGCCCTTTTAGAATGCTCAAAGATATAACATTCATTAACTTTGTTCTAAACAGACAAAAAAATGTTTTTTGCAATATTTAAAAATCTAATCCACCAATTAGTTTCTTTGGATATACCTAGTAATATACCGAAGTTATCGTAAATCAAAAAAAACACGGTGTATACAGCTAAAATTTTTCAAAAATACCTCGTGTATCACCCCCTTAAAACTTTGCGCCTAGTGACCTAACACCCTGTATTTCATCTGGGATTCTTATCGAACTAGGTTTAGCGTCGTGGGCTCTTTACAATATTAAGAAGAAATTAGAATACCAATTTATTAATTCAAAACTTTTATTCATTGAATGTTTCAATTGGATTTTTCTTAGTTTAAATAACATGCTCACACAAAAAAGTCATCACTTAAGGAAATTACTTAAGTATTATTTTTATCCAAGTAGCCGCGCCCTAGCACTTATTTTTACGTACACTGACGAAGAACCGTGCAAACTCAATTTAAGTGGCGATGCGCAGCTTCGGGGATTGAAAATACTACGATATTAAAAATTAGATACAAAAAATAACACATGAATTTGTTTTAGAGCTGATGCTAACTCTAGATCGGCCCAACCTACAGCAATGAAATTAAATAAAGAACCAATGCTAAATTCAATAATTTAAAACTATAACATAACATGAAGTCGGTACGTACCTCTGCTCGGGCCTTAGACGGATAGAAAAATGATACAAATAAGTAACATCTTGTTAGGTCTTTTCAATAAGGTTTATTAATAAATTCTAGGGATACCGAGGAGCCTGGCGGATTCACTTGATCAGAAACAAAGTGTTAGCTTTACACAGACGACCGGGCAGATTGAAATATTACTTATAAACCCCCCCCCCCCCCCCCACCTTATAAGTGCATAAAGTGCAGAGCACCATATCTAGCTCAGATCGGGGGTCGAGTGAGCCGACGCGTCCCGGTGTCTCGGGCACCACTGTCTCCTGCACCCAGCTCTGATCACAGGCATATTTTAGGTCCAAAGGGTTATTATCAAACCGCGATTAGAATACGATTCACAAGTACCGTTAGCGCAACAGTACTTAGTTATAATTAATACATGTATTATAAGTAATCATAACTCAATCTACAATATCTTTATACGTCAGGTATACTTTGACGCGATAATAGATTTACAGAGTACCTATGCTTTAAATACCATAAACATTCACTACAACTACATATTATTATTTCAAGTCTATTGTAAATAAATGTTGTCATATAAAAAATAATATTTATCGTATTTCCCAAATCTGACATTACTTTTCGCTTAATTTTCACGTTATCGAATCTCTTTTCCTGTCTAAAAATGAAACACAGGCAGTCACGGAAATTAATTCTTAGTCCACTTTGGACTATGTCAAATTGACACTGTAAATAAAATCATAAGATGTTTCTTACGTTTAGATTGATTACGTCACTTTGACATAGTTCAAAGTGGTCTAGGAATTAACTTCTTTGACTGTACTACAGCAGTGACCCATATCTAGGCTGTCAAATGTGAACGTACTCACGTATTTAAAACTAATTTATTTATGTTGTTTGTACCGTCAAGGGCACCAATATGTAGGTATACACCACAAAGTCTCAAAGATGTGTACACAGACCTTAATACTATGGCAATAACATAATTTCTAAGTGTCGTTTTACCAAACTGGAATAAGATTTACTCCGAGATTAGTCTATACAAATTCCGCGTTTAATCTAGGTATAAGACCTGATTCTCGTTTGGTCGAATCCGCCCTAAGAGTAATTACAGCACAATTGTATTGTATTTCAGTTACTTATATAATTTGATGTTCTTATTCCAAGCTTTATTTCATCGTACTGAAATAAGTAAGTATTTATATTTTCATCTCACTATCTCGGAAAGCCCTTTTTGTTTGTTTGATATCTATTGAGAAAATCGCTTTTTATCCACATGGGAAGAAAGAGTTTTGACATGTGAAGGCAGCTTAAGTGATATTTGACAGCTAACAAAACTTAAAACGTTAAAGGTGCTGAATTTTTAACATCACAATTAATGAATTGCATCGAGTAAAAAACACTAAATACAGTCTTACAACTTTATTTAATTCATGAATCAGCATTCACCATTAACCTTCATTCTTGTTGTAAAAACGGATAAAATGTTCTGACAGTCAAGTAAATCGATGTGCGAACAAAACCCATACGAAATAATAAAAAAAAATTAAGTCAAAACCTTTCAATTAAGCCGTCAACGTTAAATATTCGCATGTTTTTTCTAGTTTGTTTTGTTATTAAAAATTATATATTTTTATTACATTTTCCTCGCTGTAGTGAGGTGAAAAGTTTTGTGTTATACACGGGTGAAAAGTTATTTTACGTCTCGTGTGTTGAAAAACTCGCTACGCTCAGGATTCTATTTTTGACTCACTCGCTTCGCTCGTGGGTGAATCATACAATCCTTTAGCTAGCTCGTGTTTCAAATGAACACTCGCAGGTAAAATACAACTTTCCCCCTTGTATAACAAACAACTATTTCTGCACACCTACTATTGACGTCATTTCACATATGAATTCAAAAACATACATATGTGCTCAATCGTGTTCTAATCGCGGTTTGATAATAATGCATATCAGCTAATCTCAGTTCGGACTCTCAAATTCTAGGATACATTTGACGGAACTTGTAAATTAAGGCAAACGCCTCCATGTTAATTCGTTATCATTTGGTAAATGCTTTGCCATATTAGGGAATATTCGGGTAAGGACCAAAAAGTTGTCCACGCTAACTCAATCAATTAAATTTTCTATGAAACTTTTCCGTTGTGACACGATAATTAAGCCATACAATGTAGGGATACTTTTCGTCGCACAACGGAACTTTTTTCGTCTTCTTTGTTTGTATAGTTGTTGGGAAAAATCATATATCATTAGCTATAAAATAGCGAACAAAGATTTGTTCATATCCGTTTTAGCAAAACCGAATTTAAACATGGACTTTATATGGCTGATGTGATATGACGTCACACTGTGTATTGGATCAACGATCGCTCATTCGCGAAATACCGGTATTTAAAAATACCAGATTTTTACATACATACATATTATCATCATGCCTTCATTCCAGTGTAGGGTAGGCAGAGTTACAGAATTACCAACAACTCTAACAACTTGTTGTTAATCCTATAACCACATTTTTCACAACAGGCCAGACAGATGTTTAACCATCTGTATATTAGTGAGAGGTTGCAAGCCCATTGCCTAACAATACTACAAGCCTTTAATCCCTTATGCCCGGTTCCTATATTCAAGAAACGAATCGTTTTCCTTACGTCTCGTTAAAATTTGACACATTTTGTACGTAGCAAATGTCAAATTTTAACGAGACGTAAGGAAAACGATTCGTTTCTTGAATATAGGAACCGGGCATCAGTCGTCTCTTACGACTTCCCCAGGAAGACATGGAGTGGCACTATTCTAAGCCCGCAACCACACGCCAAAATTGAACATTTAAATTATGGGTAACTACTTATTTAACAAATATTTTAAATCTAGCTTTTTGAGAATCCAATATGATATCAGGAGTTAGTCGGGTATCGCCCTTAGCCTCAACCATAAACTACTCGTGCGTTGTTATCGGGTGATAACCTTTCTAGATTTCTTACATCAGCCACTTTGCGTTTAATACTACTAATACTTAAGTCTAGTGAAGTAACAGGTAATAAGGCGTAACACGGTGTAGTTACATACCATTATTACCCGAACCCGTCGGCAATAACCAGCATTACAACAATCAATTTTACTATGATGAGATGGATACGTTTCTTATCTGTGGTGGCGGTGGGCTGGTGGGTGTAACGTAATGTTCTTATAAAGGAGCGTCCTCACTGAGAGCATTCACTTGTAATGAGCATTCGGCGCGAACATCGAGGGGTGGATATGTTTCTTTAGCAGCACCTATAGATTAGATATGTTACAGGTAGCACTGGTAGCAGTGCAGGTCATTTGCCTTCGAATTCTGAACACATACTCGTATTAGAGTACTTATAATATGTGTGTAGAAAAAATAATGCGCCCGGATCACATGAAAGTAATCTTCGTCCGCACCTGGTTCACTTGCCAGACGTTCAAGTTTTCATACTCCTCGATGCAAGCTTCCACCTGCAAAAGACCCACGAGTTAATGTCAAAACGGTAACAAAAGCAGAGTCCCGTTTCTACTGCGATCCTTTTAGCCAGGAAGGGAACAAACGGTGGAGATATAAGAGTGGACGGACAAAGATACGACTCAAAACCATAATTAGTAACGGTAGGTTTACTTCAAGGCAGCTAACTTATATAACAGTCTAAGATCCGAATAGGGGCGACCTTCACCCAGCTGTTTATTCGATAAAAAGTATTTTATATCAAATTTAATACAGTAAATAATGTATAGCAAATAGGTTGTCTGAGAAATTTCAGTCCAGTACAAAAAAATAAAAATAAAATAATGTCATAGTTAACTTTTTTTTAAATTGCAATTTCTTTTTTAATAGACAAATTACATACTAGTCGAAAGCATGAATACTATAGAATATGCAATCGTTAGGTTTAGTGCAAATAATTAGTACCGACTTACCTGTTTATACCTACCTACCCAATAGTTATGGTGGGGACAAATACTCAATCTAACGTTTGTATATTCTATAGGCTTCATACTTTCGATTGGTATGTAATTTGTCTATTAAACAAGCAATTGCATTTTTCTTAAGTTTAACGCTGATTTTCAAATTTTTAATTTATTATACAGGGTGTCTTGGATCGAATAAGAGATATTTGGCGGGGTAATAGTTCGCACGATTCTGATCACGGGGGTATGGTTCATTTTTGTTTCTGTTAATGTAAAAAAAAAAGAAGGATTAATTATATTAATTTTGTTACTTGATGTATCGCAGCCGATATCTCGACCTTGACATTTTGACGCTGATACTATACTACTACAAACGTTCGTAGTAACTAACGTCAAAATTCTAAAGGTCAATGACCTGACACCATACGTTGTTTACATGGTATGTAAACAAACAGTTCGTTCCATGTAAGCAGAAATCTGACTAACATTTTAAAATAATTATAAATTTTAGTGCAACTTACTGTATATTCATTAGTGCAAGTTACTGTATTTTCATTTTTGCAATTTGAACGTCGAGATCTAACCATTTACCATTATTTTCTGTTCTAAAGTGGCCCGTATAACCGGTTTACAGCAAAAATAATTACGACTTGAATATCTCAAAATAACATAACAATGACATAATATTATAATGACAGCCATAAATTCATAGACTCAGACATAGAGTTCAGATAGACATGGATTGAACGATCCGATTATTGCCCTCCGTATTGATCTGCGTGGTATTTGTGGCAGTAGCCAACAGCCCGAATGCAAAATATTTTGTCCATGGATATAAAGGCCGTCGCATAATTGATTATAATTTATTATGATGTCACACTTTACCATAGAGAACAAAAAATACCAACCTTTCCTAGGCCATGGAATGGATAAACTTACGTGTAGAGACGATTTTATTTTTACAAAACCTAAACCTAAACCTCTTTTCATAAAAAGTATTCAATGGTACAAGATTTAAAAAAATACTATGCTGAACTGTCAAAGGACAATAACAACTTATTGATTCGTTTTAATTATTGTGTGTTGTATTCATAGTTATCCCTGATGGTGGTAGAAATCAATGAAATAAATCCATGATTCATGATCTAATAAAATAACTTTAATGTACCTACGAGTACAAGTGCTATTTTACCTGTGCGAGTGTGGGAAGAGTGTGAGTAAACATCGTAATCGTAAGTTTCATTTTTAAATTATTTCACATAATAGCCCTTATCAGAGATCATCTTTTCATTCATATTATAGTTCAGTTTCAGTCTATTTTCAGTTTTCTAAACACCGTGGAGCTTTTGACCGTGATTAGAAAGTTTGTTAATATGGAACAACTTGTTTATTTACATTACGTTGTGACACATGTTATGTTATGTCATACACCGGTATGACGGGGTCAAAAATGTAGCAGTGCTAGTGATTCAATATCGACAAAATTTATCGACAACGATATAAAGCAATTTTTGATCATCATTAAAATAAGTAATGGCCTAGTTTGAATGACTTTTAATTATGTGCAAACCTCTTATAATACAAACAACCGGTATCTGACATTGACTCTGGACTCGAGTCACTTTTGACAACCGTTGAAATTACATTGAATAACAAATTAATTCAGTACGACAATATTCTTTAGTATTCCGACGAATTGAGAACCATTTAGTTTTTTAAGTCGGTTAAAAATGATTCGAAAGAAAAAGATCGTTTATCTTCATGGAAAGCTGATCATTTAGATATAGAAGATAAAGGTATTTACAACTTTATTTTGTAAGTAATGGAAGATCCATATGTCACGAAAAAATTGTCGATAAACTTAATCGATATTTAATGAATCACTAGCACTGGTACATATTTGCCCCCGTCAATCCGGTGTATGGGTTATGAATGAATTAGTTAAGATGGAGCACACTGAGAGCATCGTCAGGATAAATCAGTCTGTAACTCAGTCAAATATTAACTTAAAAAAAAGTTACCAATGTAGAGATGATCCAAATCATCCACCCTATCTACGGTTAAAATTTCTTCGATTGATTTCAAGACACCCTGTATACTGGACTGAAATTTTTCAGCCTACCTATTCGCCATTTATTACTTAACATATTAAATTTTATATAAAATACTTTTTATCGAATAAACAGCTGGGTGAACCTATTCGGACCTCCTACTATAAGGACACACCGATGAGTATTAGTAAATGATGAATCTCAAGAAAAATAACAAAATAAAATTACTGAAATTATTCTAAAATTAGAAACTGGTTTAAAATAAAAGGATTAAAGCTAAATGCAGATACGTCATGCAGCATACAGCTCCACAGTATTTCTTTGTAAACCGTATTTTTTATGTTTTTTCCTACTCCTGTACTTTTATCTGTCATTTATATAGTCACGAACACTAATATAAGAACATACATAATATGTCCGCAGAATAATCCAGAGAAAAGTCTATCTTGTCTATGCCCCAAAACAGCACTTGTGCGTTTTTGAGATAAAACGATACGGCCAGCTGCCAAAGCTTAGCGTTGCACAATCGATTTAATCATATTTTAACGATTGTGAAATAGGGACTATAAATCACCTAATGTTTTGAGAAATGATTTCAGTTACCTGATTGGTCGATTTTAAAATAGCTGTATTCTGGTTGGTTGATACGAAATACAAAGTTTTTTTAAAAGATTTAAATTAGTAGTTAAAGAGAAACACGTACCTAAAAGAACCTATCGTTCCGTTTGACAGTCGATGTGTATTGTGATTGGTGGATTTAATTTGGTGAAGTATTCTGATTGGTCAAATTAAAATGTTTTGGAATTGTAAATAATTCTATTTTCCATTCCGTCCTTTGATTCCGTCAATTTAAAAACAAAGTACCTAAACCATAGACATATTTATTTTGTCATTTTCTTGTTTCCCGCTCGTTTGTTGTTCTTTACTTCGTTCGTTCGTTTGTAAGTTTTTTCGCTTAGTTTTGCATTTCATTTGAAACCTAGTCGTAGAAAAAGTATTGTATGCAACGGTGTATAACTAAGTCAAAAAACACTCGTGGTGCTTACCTTTACGATGTTCGCCTTCGGCTCACATCGTAACACACGCCACTCGTATTTTTTGACCTCTCTTATGCAACTATTGCATAAACTACTATTTCCTACTCCTGTACTTTTATCTGTCATTTATATAGTCACGAACACTAATATAAGAACATACATAATAATGTCCGCAGAATAATCCAGAGAAAAGTCTATCTTGTCTATGCCCCAAAACAGCACTTGTGCGTTTTTGAGATAAAACGATACGGCCAGCTGCCAAAGCTTAGCGTTGCACAATCGATTTAATCATATTTTAACGATTGTGAAATAGGGACTATAAATCACCTAATGTTTTGAGAAATGATTTCAGTTACCTGATTGGTCGATTTTAAAATAGCTGTATTCTGGTTGGTTGATACGAAATACAAAGTTTTTTTTAAAAGATTTAAATTAGTTAAAGAGTAACACGTACCTAAAAGAACCTATCGTTCCGTTTGACAGTCAATGTGTATTGTGATTGGTGGATTTAATTTGGTGAAGTATTCTGATTGGTCAAATTAAAATGTTTTGGAATTGTAAATAATTCTATTTTCCATTCCGTCAATTTAAAAACAAAGTAAACCATAGACACATATTTTGTCATTTTCTTGTTTCCCGCTCGTTTGTTGTTCTTTACTTCGTTCGTTCGTTTGTAAGTTTTTTCGCTTAGTTTTGCATTTCATTTGAAACCTAGTCGTAGAAAAAGTATTGTATGCAACGGTGTATAACTAAGTCAAAAAACACTCGTGGCGCTTACCTTTACGATGTTCGCCTTCGGCTCACATCGTAACACACGCCACTCATATTTTTTGACCTCTCTTATACAACTATTGCATAAACTACTATTCCTTCGGGTGCTAGAATCACCAGGCTACTCTGTGCTCTGACTCTGGAGCATGCCAGTCATGCCACATAGAACTGGCCGTAGGAGAAGCAGCTTTCCCTCAAGTCAACTACCACTACCTTAAGACTTTGACCTTAAGCTTGGTTTATGGTCACTGCAAAGGAGACTTTGATGGGAAACTCCACACTCTTGAATTCGAAGAGGTAATTTGATGGTGTTAGGGGAATCTTAGGAATAAATAGACTCTCCTCGAGTACAACCCGTCAGTATAGTTGCCTCGATTACATTGCGATGCAATGTTTTTTTTTGCAATCTGGTGCCTTTATATCGCGGCTGGTGGATTTAAATTGCGCAGCAACATAATCGGCGCGCCCACTCTCAATTTTAATGTGAGTTGGGAGCCCTTCAGTGTACTCAGGAACTCGACCGAATAATTAATGGCATCATCGGTGTTTAGCACTGAGTCGACGGATTTATTATTGATATTCGACCCCGTCGAATGATCTCAAAAGTATATCATTTATGACTGAGGCTTGTTCGTTTTTTGGTGCTAGGATGGCACGCTCGCGTAACCATTCTGCAGGTTTATCGTGAATATTAGTAATGTTTGGGTAAACTGTAGCTACAAGCTCTTCTACAGTGGAAACAATATTGTACCTAACTCTGTAGGGCGAATCATATTACTATCCAGTTCTGGGAAATCACCATTTCCTATTTTAAGCAACAGGTCTGAGAACTGTCCGGCAGTAACATCTCCCCTCAGATGGACGGTAAGGCTCAGTTTTGTCACTGAAGGCCACAAATGAGACCGCTTCAGACACCGTTTACTTCGTCCACTCGCGTTCCTCTGGGAACTAACGGTAAAGTGTGCCGGAAATCTCCTGCTAACAATACAGTAACTACAGTAACCCTTTATGAGCCATAGTACTCTCATTCCAAACAATTTATTTACTTTTGCGGAGTATTTCTGCCTTATTACTTCGTTTGGGCATATTGCAGAGTGGAGTTTGTATCAAATCGAGAGGAAGTTTAAACGCGGAGTGTGCAGTTTTACCTCGTTCCAGCAATTCCGGACGATGCGACCGCTAAGGCGATATCACGATTGCTTCTCACTTTGGCTAATAGCAAATTTAATAGAAATGTCTTGCCTGTTCCACCAGGGGTATAAAGCACCAAGCTTTTATGTAAGTTCAACCATTTTTTGAATAAAATCGGATTGAGTTTTCGGCTAAAGTTTTTCCTTATGTCCATGACTAAAATGATCAATATCTCTGAAAGTACTAAAAATCGCTTAACATACATGGGGGTGTTTTCGGTAGCCCTGACCTATTTTATTTTTAATTTGGACCACTAGTGCGCCGACACCTTGTATATACTCTTATAATTTGACATGTGTTTAATATTATTAAGAAATAGAGAATTTATCTTTATCTAAACACAAACGCGCCCAGGGCGCCTAATATGGCCTTCTAACACGTAAAAAAAAAAAAATGCAGTTAAGTATTTTATTTGTATTTCAAAGTATTCTCCTTTATATTTTAATTTTATACACTTTTCCAAGCGTTCAAACCAGTCATTGAAATCTGAAATAGGGGTAGACACAGCCATTTTAAAAGCCTCCACTGCTGCTTCCGGCGGCGTCTTGGTTTTGGGGAATGTGAAAAAGTCATTGGGGCTTAAGTCGGGGCTGTATGGAGGATGGTCCAGTAATTCGACTTTTCACCGTCCAGATACTCTGTTGTTTTCCGAGCGGTGTACGGGCTGGCATTGTCGTGGTGCAGGATGATGTTTTATGACTAACTTAGCCGTGCTGCTGTAGCTTGTGCTGATGCGAGAACGAATAATATATATATATATGTTCGCCATCTGACCTGACAGATAACAGATAACATTAATCTTATGTCATCTGTCATCTGTCAGTAAGTATGACGATTCTTAAAATGTATGTAAAATGTTACGAGTTATTTTCAGGATTGTAACGATTTGAAAAGTTCTTGAAACTGGTTTCATATTCAGCTCATTAGCATAACATATTACTAGCTACAACGTTTATACATTGCTAGGGGAGTCGCCCATTCTTCAGTTTACCAATGTCCTTTGCTTACTATTATAAAATTGTCAAAGGAAAAAATACATATTGCCGACGACAGTAGACTCTGTAACCATATTTTGCGACATATTGCCATCCTAAGATTGCAGTCTTGAGATTGCCATCGTAAGACAGATTACAGTCTTGAGATTGCCATCATGATGTTGCAGTCATGAGATTGCTAACGTAAGATTGCAATCTAGAGATTGCCATCGTGAGATTGCAGTCTTGAGATTGCCATCGTAAGACAGATTACAGTCATGAGATTGCTAACGTAAGATTGCAATCTAGAGATTGCCATCGTGAGATTGCAGTCTTGAGATTGCCATCGTAAGACAGATTACAGTCTTGAGATTGCCATCATGATGTTGCAGTCATGAGATTGCTAACGTAAGATTGCAATCTAGAGATTGCCATCGTGAGATTGCAGTCTTGAGATTGCCATCGTGAGATTGCAGTCTTGAGATTGCCATCGTGAGATTGCAGTCTTGAGATTGCCATCGTAAGATTGCAATCTAGAGATTGCCATCGTGAGATTGCAGTCTTGAGATTGCCATCGTGAGATTGCAGTCGTGAGATTGCAGTCTTGAGATTGCCATCGTAAGATTGCACTCTTGAGATTGCGATCGTGATGTTGCAGTCTTGAGATTGCTAACGTAAGATTGCAATCCAGAGATTGCCATCGTGAGATTGTAGTCTTGAGATTGCCATCGTAAGATTGCACTCTTGAGATTGCCATCGTGATGTTGCAGTCTTGAGATTGCTAACGTAAGATTGCAATCTAGAGATTGCCATCGTGAGATTGTAGTCTTGAGATTGCCATCGTAAGATTGCACTCTTGAGATTGCCATCGTGATGTTGCAGTCTTGAGATTGCTAACGTAAGACTGGAATCTTGAGATTGCCATCGTGAGATTGCAGTCTTGAAATTGCCATCGTAAGATTGCAGTAATATATTTTTAATATTTTTTCACATTGCTTTTGAAGCTCTATACAATCCTCGGCCGGAACAGGGATTGAAGGACTCTTCTACCCCAAACTCGACCTTAATTCCATTACTTCACGGCCTCTGTAGTAATGTACCTACTATTAATTCCTCAAATTTACACAATATGAACGAGAATAGACGCATTTGGTCTTTTTCAACTTCTCTTTTTTCAATCGCGATATGAGATCATAACTACAGATAAAAGCTAGTTGTAATCTGTCAGTTTCTGAAAGCGCCAATAAGGTTTTGCGATATGAGCGTAGACAAAATAAATAATATGAGACATATAATTAGACAATTATAAGAAGTGTACAATAGTTATAACTTGTCGCGTACCTGGTCGGGTTTGAAGCCCTTGTCGACGCAGCGCTCGACGACGTCGGCCACGCGCACGGTGGGCCCCGCGCCCGCCAGCTCGCGCACCAGTGCGAAGATGCGGTCCGTCGCGCTGACGCCTCTGCGCACCCCAATCGCACATCAACACTATACTGACACTACACTACACAACTTACAACCTATTAGTACATTACTGCAGAGACCTGGCGCCCGTATCAAAAGCTTGTAACTTTTATTACAACCGGAAATCTCTATCCAACGATAAGTATTGGAAGGAGACTACCAATTGTATTACAAGTAACGAGCTTTTGATAAACAGGCTCCAGTAAGTAAGCCTTCAGGACGAGTATGAATTATAAGATTTTTTATAGATACGAGTCCAGAATGGCTCCCAGTGGTCGAAGCAAGTATAGTGCTTTTCTCAAAAATACAACAGATACCTACAGACATACACAAATACACAGATACCCACATGCATAGATACACAAAAATGCACATACACAGATACACACATCCACAGATACTCACACACACAGGCACGCACAAATATAGACACGCGCATACGCAGACACGCACATACGCAGACACGCTCATACACAGACACGCACATACGCAGACACGCACATACAGACACGCACATACGCAGACACGCACATACACAGACACACACATACGCAGACACGCACATACGCAGACACGCACATACAGACACGCACATACGCAGACACGCACATACACAGACACGCACATACGCAGACACGCACATACGCAGACACACACATACACAGACACGCACATACGCAGACACGCACATACGCAGACACGCACATACAGACACGCACATACACAGACACGCACAAACACAGACACGCACATACCCAGATACGCACATACACAGGCACGCACATACACAGACACGCACATGCACAGACACGCACATACACAGGCACGCACATACACAGACACGCACATGCACAGACACGCACATGCACAGACACGCACATACACAGACACGCACATACACAGACACGCACATACACAGGCACGCACATACACAGACACGCACATACACAGACACGCACATACACAAGCACGCACATACACAGACACGCGCATACACAAATAAACTCATACAGATACACAGACACGCACATACACAGACACGCACATACACAGGCACGCACATACACAGACACGCACATACACAGACACGCACATACACAGGCACGCACATACACAGACACGCACATACACAGACACGCACATACACAAGCACGCACATACACAGACACGCGCATACACAAATAAACTCATACAGATACACAGACACGCACATACACAGACACGCACATACACAGGCACGCACATACACAGACACGCACATACACAGACACGCACATACACAGACACGCACATACACAAGCACGCACATACACAGACACGCGCATACACAAATAAACTCATACAGATACACAGACACGCACATACACAGACACGCACATACACAGGCACGCACATACACAGACACGCACATACACAGGCACGCACATACACAGACACGCACATACACAGACACGCACATACACAAGCACGCACATACACAGACACGCGCATACACAAATAAACTCATACAGATACACAGACAGGCACGTATACATATGTAGATACACACATACACAACCAAAAAAAACACATACAGGTTGGAAGTTTGATACTACAACCATGCCCTAATTTGAAAATCTAAATTCGAAGTTACTTTAGCTATGTCTTTTCCATTTGTCATTCGAAAGGGATAACGAAGATATAACTTCGCTTTTCAAAGTAGGGCCCTGGTTGCGGTATCATGCCAACCTCTGTAGAGCAAATTTTTTTTTTGGTAGTGTTTCGGTTATTCATTTAAATTGTTAAACATATAAATATGAGCATTTTATATATAAAACGAAATTTGCAAAAATGCTAATGGTTGCGTTTTTCACGTTTACCTCTATAGCCTTTTCAAAGGCTGTCACAGGTCGGTAGAGTAAGTTCGAATTAAAAAATAATATGGTATGTTAAAGCTGTCATAGGTCTGTACAGATAGTTCCTAATTCAAATAATATGTTATCTTATGGAATTTCAATACTTACTGGACCCTTATTGATTCTAAATTCAAAATCCCTCGAATTTACTCATTGATTTAGTATCTTCGATCAACAATATACAACTAGATAACAGGTCAGAGAACAAAACACGGCCCAGCGAATATACTCCCACTTCAAATTGGGAGCTTACTTGAATTTAGTTCGCTTTCAACTACGCCAACAGTGACACGTGTCACAATGCCTCAATGCGTTTTCAAAAACTGCAAAAATAATCACCGCAACAAAAAAATTTCAGACGGAATATCATACTTTCGAAAAGTAAATGTCAACTCGTAATATTAATTAGCAAATAACTAATTATTTCTTTTAAAATAATTTATTTTAGTTTCGGACCAAAAATTGTCAATATTTGGTTGTTGCAGAACAGTTGCGTCTATGGAGTAGTTTAATACTTTATATTTTTTGCAGTCGTAAATTTAATATTCATTTGTAGATTTCCTGGTGATCCATTTCACTGTCCGGTATGGAATTCCATCGTCGCGAGTGAACGGCAGGAGGAGTTTTTTAGACCCGGAAAAAGTTCCGTCGTATGCTCGATCCATTTCGACAAATTCGATGTCGTGGGAAATTCGCAAAGACGTCGATTGCGTAAAACGGCTGTCCCTAAATTGCAGGTTATTAACCTTGCCATTAATATAATATGCTACTTATCATTATTTTTGTGACGTGAAACTGAGGCTAAGTAGATATGTCACTTTAATATCATAAATTATAAAAAACAGATTCTACCACTGTCCGAAAACCGTGCCTACGGAAACTGTATCGAATTCGAAGATGATGATGTAGTTATTGTACCTAAAGTGTTAGGATTGCTAAAGTACCTGTCTGTCTGTTACTTTAGAATGGCTAAACGGCGGCTAGACCGATTTGTCTGAAATTTGGTTTGTAGAAATCCCAGGAAAAGTCACATGCTACTTTTAGAGCAGGAAAATTACAGAACTCATTTCTACAGGAACAGCTTAGTAAACGTGCCGACATTGACACGGGACCTATATAGATTTTTTATTTAATTTTAATATATTTGTATCACAGATTATAAAGTTACAATTGTGAAATTTTATAGGTTCAATCCCCACGCCAAGATGATCTGATTAAAAAAGTTCCAATACATCAACAAGAGATACCAAATTTAAAGGTTAAGGAAGTTATAAATTTTTCAAGTAGCTATTAGGGTTTTTGAAAACGGTTCTATGTCTTGTTACAAAAATATAAATATGACGATTTACAAGCCCACAATATTATATATTATCTATACTAATATTATAAATGTGAAAGTGTGTATGTTTGTCCGCCTTTCACGCTTCAACCGCTGAACGGATCGAGATGAAACTTGGCACACATATTGTTTAGGTCCTGGAATAAGACAGGATAGTTTTTTCTCGGGCAATTGGACAGTTCCCGAGGGAGCAGCGATAAACCACTTCTACGCGGACGGAGTCGCGGGCGAAAGCTAGTCTTAAATAATGAAAAAATAGCGTGAGTTGTGGTTTATATTGAAGCGACCTGCTACCCAACTTAATAATATTAAGTATAAAGCTACTCCATTTGTACTTTGTTCCCTGTGACATTGGCACTCCGCTAGTAGAAGCTGCATAAGGTAAAAATACGAGCCTCTAGTCGAAGCAACATAAGATGATAAATAGTTTCAAGCAAAATTAAGCATTGCGTTAATGACATACCATTTAAATTAGAATGTTTTATTTTGACAATGATTGTATACAAGTATGAAGTATGTATAGGTCGCCCTGGGACACTTTTCGAAGAGAATTTTGTATAGAACCCGGCGTCTATAGGTTGGTATGTCGATGTTTAGTATATACTAGATACACAATCAGCACGAAAAAATGGCAAGTCAAAACTACTGCCGAATCGACTTGGGCAGTAGTTTTGCTATTAGTCTTGTTCCGACCACAGACAGTGGCAGTTGTCAATCATGACAAAATGTGTGGTGAAAAACTGCAAAAATAATAACAAAAAAACAAATAAAACGGATGGAATGTCTTATTTTACTTAAGTTCTATTTATTTATAAACGTTTCTAGCTAAAATTATAATGTTTTCATGATTTTTAGGAATTTATTTTGTGCACACAAATTATGACTTACCAAGGAACAAAATTATTATGGAGTAGCTATTACTTTTTTAAATTTTAATATTTTTTATTTTTAAATGTAAGCTTTCCACGAAATCCTCTACGACGTGCAAAATGGGTCGCAATATTAGCACGAGATAGGGGTGAACTATTCAAGGCAAATAAGTCGTCTGTTGTGTGCCTGACCCATTTTCGTACAATTATATAATAAATTGAACTTATTTCAAGGAAATTAGGTTAGGTTGGGATCGCATCATAATACCTATATAAAAAGTTCAAAATACATAACGGGTCATATTACATAATGGTCATAATAAGTAAACTTTTCAATATTTTTAAAAGCCCATTGCATAGAACCCATTAGGTTAGGTTAGGTTTGTTGTATAACAATCTTGAAAAGTTCAAGGTTTCAAAAAAAAACCATTATGAATTATGACCCATTTTGTATTTTGAACTTTATGTACATATTATGATACGTAACCGGTTAGGCTAGGTTGGTATGATAGGATAAGATCTTGTCTTGTCTGGAGTAAAGTGTAATGTTTTAATGGTTCATTTATGTATGTATGTATAATTCTTTATTCCAACATAACTTTGAACACCTGAGCCAATTTATATGTGTGTGGTATCGTTAGAATCATTTCACCATTCCAGGTGACAAAGGATACCTGTTAAAATTTGAATAAAAACAATCGACGGGACGGGTTTTTAAACCTTGCTTTACATTAATTTATTAATTATTATTATTGTACATATATAGCTTAAGTTGTGTAATACAATGACAGCATTTATAAAACATGTCAAAAGTTTTTTTGTGTAATTTGTAATTTCGTTAAAACTAATACAATATAAATAGAGAAATTCGTCTCCATTCATTCGATGTCCACTTTTGTCATAAATAGTATGATAATGGCGATTTCACTAAAGAGTTTTAAATATTTTAAAACATTAGTTTGCAAATTTGACACTTGACTGCTAGTATATTGAGTTTTTTTTTGCATGAATGTTTAAGGTAAAAAATAGCGATGTTAGCATGTATCTGAATGCAGCTATCAATGTCATTTGGGACAGTTTATAATAAAGTTTTGTGCGGGATTCTGTATCTTGTATATACTAAATCAATGAATTTACTGGACACTTTTGTAGTTGTCTAGGAATTTCAACTCACTGGCTCCTAATTACTGGTGTTATGGTAAGATTACATAGCATTTTCGTGAAGCCACTATTAAGAGGATTGTGTTTATGAACCGATGGTAAATCGCGTAGCCAGTCGACTATTTTCCAAACCATAAAAATTTAGCTTTGGATGTTCCTTACCTATACAAACGGTATCACATTTTGTACGGATTCCTTTAGATGCACAAACCTCTTAAACAGAACCAAAAAGCAATATAAACCATCTCCTCTTCAGCCTAGCTGGTAGTGACTCCCTATTACGTGTAAGATTGTCCCCTGATATTTATTTATATTTGATTGTGTCTGATTTATGGTTGTGTAGTGTTCATTCAATGATGATGATGAATGACTTTCGAAACACTTATATTTATTTACCTATGCACGTTTTCATCGACGTTCTGCAACGATTGTTTCGACATATCCACCAGGCGAATGGCTTCGGTAACGTCTTCTTTTTCTACTATGTCTGAAAGCCTGAAAATAAACAAATTTACTATTACAATATCGTTAAAAGCTATTACTTGAACTCCCGAGAGGTTTTTATTAAGTATAATCGTTAATCAGTCCGAGTGCCCAACAATGTAATCTAATACATCTCATCAACGCTGCAACGATAATCTCGGGTAATTTCAAAAAGTGTTGGGGTTTGAGTAACAGGAAAGTTCAAACTTTCCCGGTTATTAGGATGCAGGTATATTCTGCCAACTCAGCCTTAAGTTCGTTGCTTCAAAGAAGTATCAGATATCACAGTCATAGCATAGGGTAAATCATAGGGCCGAAGGCGGGCGCACCTGAGCCGAGCCAGCGCCGTGGCGAGCCGCAGCACGGCCAGCAGGTTGCGCGCCGACGTGAAGGTGGCGTCGCGCGCGCCGCGCGCCCGCCGCCGCAGCTCCACGTAAGACGCTGCGCACAACACCAACACCACATAATAATTCCGGCTTGACAATCATCAGATCAAATACTAATTCCATACAATATATTTGCGTCATTCCTTTTTATTAGGGTTTCGCACCCAAAGAGATAACGGGAGCCCTATTACTAAGACTCCACTATCCGTCTGTCTGTCTGTCACCAGGCTGTATCAGAGTCTCATGAACCGTGATAGGACCGTGAAGGAAGAGTACTATGAAAATGACCTGCACGGTTAGCACAGATTGTATTTTCTCACTTGTGGCTCAGTGCGTCTCTTTCGTTACAGACTAGGTAGAAAGGGAGATCCGAGCGACAGTGCGTCTCTTTCGTTACAGACTAGGTAGAAAGGGAGATCCGAGCGATAAACAAGTCGCGGGCAACTTGTGCTAGCTGTACTGGCAGAGCAATTTTCTAAGTATTTAGTGGAGAAATGGCAAAAGTGTGTCGATTCCGGAACTATTTAGTCCGAAACGCACTTGTCGGGTTTTTTATTTTTTTTGCCCCTTAATTATAATTTATAATTATCGTGTACAGCCAGCGTTAGGTCACGCCAAGTCACATGACTTGTCACCCCTCCCGTACCGCTCCCATAACTCAGGAAAAGACTCAGTTATGCGTTAGACCTGTAATTAAATTTACTGAGAAATTATAAAAGAAATGCATGTCTGTGTGTAGGATGTGGGGTGCAGGTGAACTGACCGACGATGTACTGGGCGAGGTGCGGCGGCACGGCGGGCTGCTTGCGCCGCGTGAGCGCCACATACCGGCGCACGAGCCGCATCGGCAGCGCCGCCGTCGCCGCCGCCGGCTGCGCACCGTGCTGATGCACGTACGCGATGTGCTTCGCCAGCTCCAGGTCCTTCTCGCTGCACATCCATATCTCAGTTACATAAACCAGCCACACGTAGAGATGGGCCGTTGCGGAGAAATATATACTTAACTAGCCGCATTACAATGAAGATATTTTTTAATAATTATAGGTCAGTTTATCTAAGTGGTGTAAGAAATAAACAGAAATAGCAACTACATACAGGTAATCTTTTAATCATAAATAACAGGAGCCATATTCTAGATTTTTTTACTCCTATTGTTTTAGAATAGCTAAGTAGAGTTTCTATTCGTTACGTCTTTAAACCCATCGCATGAATTCAGCGTGCCCCAGCTTTTTTAACATGGCCTTATGTTTTATAGTGACATTTGTATCTGGAAGAAAGTGACAAAGCACACTTTTAACTAAAATGTGTGTGTGTGTGAATATGTTCGCGTTTTTCGTGTGTCGTGCGTCGTGTAGTACACGCACCGGTTGGGTTGGTCGCGGATGAGCCACAGCAGGTCGAAGCGCGAGAGCAGCGCGGCGGGCAGCTGGATGTTCTGCTCGACGGTGCGCTTGGGGTTGTACCGCCCGTACGCGGGGTTGGCCGCCGCCAGGATGGACACGCGCGCGTTCAGGCATGTCATGATACCCGCCTGCATACGAGACACGCACATTTATTACACGCCCAGTGTATTCATGCTTAACTAATATCTACTTGGGCATTCCAATCCACGACGGCGCATCCTATTGATGCAACCGTGCAACGTCAATACTCTACAAACAACATGACAATTCCTCGACAGAAAAAAACGGCTTTAGAGCAAGGACAATATAATTAATATCTGTGGTATTATTTAAGTGGATCCGTTAGATTCGCCTCGAAACAGTAATATTTCACTGTATACTTATAGTTATTCGGTTTGCCGTGAAAACTTTTCGAATGAATAGTGTTACCTTGGCGATAGAGATAGTCTGCTGCTCCATGACCTCGTGAATGGCGGTGCGGTCGGCGTCGGCCATCTTATCGAACTCGTCGATGCAGCACACGCCCTGGTCGGCCAGCACCAGCGCGCCGCCCTCCAGCATCATTTCTCCGGTGAATGGATCCTGAGACAAGCGCGCCCCAATATTAAAACTCGGAGATATTTTTACCGGTTGTCAAATCGACGACTCATTCTAGAACTTAATTCATGTTTCTTTGCTGAGAGTACTTATCCGCCTTCACACTTGCTTTAAAAGGTGTAAAATCGTCGAAAGAAAAGTGTATGTGTGTGTGTGTGTGTGTGTGTGTGTGTGTGTGTGTGTGTGAGAGAGAGAGAGAGAGAGAGAGAGAGACCTTGACGACAGCGGCGGTGAGACCGACTCCGGAGGAGCCGCGGCCCGTGGTGTACTGGCTGCGCGGCGCCAGTCGCGCGATGTGCGCCAGTAGCTGCGACTTGGCCACGCCCGGGTCGCCCATCAGGCACACGTTGATGTTGCCGCGGATCGCCATGCCGTTGGGCCGCCTGCGCCGATTAATGACAACTGTACTGTGACTCCAACAAAGTTTATCCATAACGATTCAAAGTGGTCTAGTCTAGAGCATGCAATAGTAATTTATGCAACAGTTGCACAAGAGAGGTAAAAAAAGACAAGTGGCGCGTGTTACGATTTGAACCGAAGGCGAACATCGTAGAGGAAGACGCCGCGAGTGTTTTTTTAATTAATTATACACCGTTGCATACAATACTTTTTCTACCACTAGGTTTCAAACGAAATGCAAAATTAAGCGAAAAACGTACGAACGAACGAACGAACGAACGAATGAAGTACAGAACAACAAACGAGCGGGAAACAAGAAAATGGCTAATATGTGTCTATGCTTAACATTGTTTTTAAATTGACGTGCACTATTATAGTCAAGTTTTTTTTTTAAACACGTCTCATGCTCAAACAGTGTGTCATATCATTAGACCCCGTTATCTTGTCGCACTGACATTACTTTTCACTAGAGCGTGCTTTTTTTATCGACTATCTAAATGTCGATAGTGTATGTCACTGATAATTTCAAAGAGGTGTCACTAGGTACTACTTATTAGTTTCTGACCCACTGAAAAGCCTGAACGGGGTGAATAAGTAGGCCAGTCTGAACAACTTTCACTATGCGGCTAACCCTGAAATCTCAAAAACATTTTTGGACTTTTCATACATTACGAGTTTTACGAGAGACACAACCAATAAAAGTCTAGAGTGTACGTTAGTTAGGATTAATCATATATTCTCCACAATAATTACAATAATTTTAATTGAAATTGAGTATATACACTTAAAAGGCGAAAATTCAATTGCATTATATAAACATCGATATCAAGAAGGTCGATAAAAAAAATCATTCACACTCTACTGAAAAACAATATTTATGCGACAAGATAACGGGGTCTACATATCATATTAAACTTATTAGTGCAGTCATTGAAGCGAAAAATACGGTCTTACCTCCGAATTTTTTAACTGTGAACCGATTTGCATGAAATTTTGGAATTAGGCTCATTTTACCCTTAACTTCAAAAGTGAAAATGATCTGAACTCCGCCTATTATTTTTAAGGGGTGTAATCAACCCCTTAATGGAAAAATTGACATTGAGCCATTTTATCGCTAGAAAACATGTCTAATAGTAAGTGGTGAAATTGTAGTGTTTTCTAACACAATTACCTCATATTAAAATCATTTTCAACCCCTTGAAAATCTTACAACCCTTGCAAACCCCTAAATTAAAAAAATCACAAAAAAATACTTTGGTATGACATAAAAAGATGTAAGTATAGAGTAAGTAATATTTTAATTCTCTATAATAATTATCAAATGAAATGGTTTAAGTATTATTCCACACTCTCGAAAATGATTATCATATTCTTAAGCTTCTCTACCCTTAAAACTACCCCTAAATTAAACACGTGCTCATTCCTTTGCAGACGGAAATATACTGGTCACATTATAACGAATAAACGGAGCACGCACAGCTGATCACCTGGCTTTTTCGTTGGCCCCTTCACTCAAATGTGTTATATATACATATAAGAACGTTGGTATGTATTCATGCCTACGTTTCCAAAATATATGAGCCATATTATGTATATATATACACATTACAATAGTTTTGGGTCTCTATTATACTGCGTACTTTCACATTGCTCCAAATATTCACACTCCGAAATTTTCAGTTACTAAGTAGAAAAAAATATGATAAGTTTTTGGACCATAACTCCTTCAATTTTCATGCTATCACAATTTATAAAAAACCATTGTAAAGGTAAGAGAGCTACAACATCCTTCATTGCAATATACACCGTGTTTTTTTTGATTTACGATAACTTTAAGGGAACGTTCTTTAGGTCAATTAAAGTTAATTTCCCAAAGACAGACAAATGATAACTCTTACGGTTTTAAAGATATTAAATTTTTAAATTTAATCAGTTAATCACGTTGAACTAGTATAAAAGGCTCTTAATTGGTAACAACAATTTTCTTTTAATTCTTATGAGTAAAGAGTTTCCAATTGTTAGGTTTGTATTCGCGTCCATGGAATTAGTAAGTACCTACTAACGTACATCTGGGAGGTGCACTTCACCGATAACGCGAGCCGAAAGAAATGTACTAAAGCTTACTGCGTCCCTTTCTAAAGGTGACCATATTTGAATTGCAATTTACGGACAAATTAATTTTACAAGCCGGTGGGGCAGTAAACGAAACAATATTTACTTATTCAACTGTTACTCTTATTCTTACTTATTCAACTTACTCCCAAATCGATATCTGTGGATCTTTGGATCTGTGTGGTCTCCGACAACTAATCCGTTGACAAATTGAGGAACAGTAGCCGCCATCTTAAACTTTTTAGTTATTCAACTGATTGTCTCCAAAATCGATATCTGGGCATCTGTGTGGTCAGATATCGATTTTGGAGACGTCAACCGTCAACCGTCAATGAATCCGTGGACAGACTGAGAGAAAGTAGCTGCCGTCTTGAACTTCTTAATAAGAGCAGGTAGAACAAAATACAAGCATTGAAAGCTTTCAAACTAAATCTAGTATTAAGTTGTCATTCAAGTGTCAATTTCGAATCATAGGAGACCACACAGAATACACAGATCCCCAGATCCACATACAGGTACATTTCTTTCGGCTCGCGTTATCGGTGGAATGCACCTTCCAGATGTACGTTATTACTTACTAATTCCATGGTTACGCCAACATTGACGTATTATTTGACACTCACTATTAGTTAACTCTAAAGGCCCTTTTAGAATGATCAAAGATCATTTAATTACTTTGTTCTAAACAGAAAAATTTTTTTTTTTGCAATATTTAAAAATCTAATCTACCAATTAGTTTCTATGGATATACCTAGTAATATGCCGAAGTTATCGTAAATCAAAAAAAACACGGTGTATAGTAAAAAACCTTTTTCTAAAACGGTGAAGGGTTAAAGGGCTTAAGAGAGGCTGTGATTGCGCTGCCACGCGCTCTTTAAACAATCATATCTCCGTCATTTTTTGTTTGACAGAAAAAACAAAAAAACCAAATTGTTTGTCAGAAAAATACCTAAATTTTTCATCCCTACACTTTTATACGTATCTGTCGTCATTTTTGAGATAATATATTATGAAAAAAACGGTGGGTGTTTTAAGAATTTGAAACTTTTTTTTTTAATCGTTACTTTTTTGAAAAATATGTGTCCTGAAGCAGCCAAACTGATACAATCTATCAAACTCTTCATAATAAAGTTAATTCTAGGCGGAAGACGAATAATTTTAATTTTGGTGGAAATGGCACTTATGAAACCCATTGATTTAAAAGAAAAAACATTAGATGCTCCTCTTATTTGCAATACAGCTCACTTATTTTACGTGCAAAAGACTTTTAATAGTGCTCATTTTAAAGCTTATTTCAAGCACTACAAAACCCTTTTTTATTAGAATGCATAAAATGCATCTGCTCGCCGCTAGATGGCATTGACCACATCGATTAAATTTCAGACAAAATAAAAAACGGCTTTGATCTTTAATATCTAGCTTAATATTGCACTTAGAATACTTTATAAAACACCAAATTGTCCATTTTTTTACTTGCTACAATTTTGTTGTTTATAAAATTTTCGATAAAACGTATATTTTTGGAGATATTTGCAAAAAACCGATGAAAAACGTCAAAAAATTGCGAATTTTCAATTGCCAATAACTTGAAAAGTATTGGATTTTTCGAAAAACTTTATAGATGATTTTTTGCTTAAAATTAGGCCTATCGATATAAGAGGTTATTTTGAAAAAAAAAACACCCCCGAGAAGGGGTGGCAACCACCCCCAGGGTGGTTGCAGAGTTCAAATCATTTTCACTTTTGAAGTTAAGGGTAAGATGAACCTAATTCCAAAATTGTATGCAATTCGGTTCACAGTAACAAAATTCGGAGCAATAATGCTTCAATGACTGCACTATATCAAGCGAGACTAAAGTAGTACATGTATACCTAAGGAATACATAATATTAATATTTTCTCTAGGGAAAATATGAAATGGAAAATAGAATGATTTATAATTACAAAACATTTTAATTTGACCAATCAAAATACTTCACCAAATTAAATCCACCAATCTTTTTGGTAAATAGGTACGTATATTCATATTCATATTCTTTATTAAGTATTGTACATACATCGTCAAAGTTAAAGTTAAAATAATTAAAGTAAAGTCTTAAATATACACATCAAACACTTGTTACAATGCAATTCCTTAAAAAACCACTTATTACATTATTTCCATTTCGTTTAAATTCATTATTAATAATTTTATATAATAATTTTATATTTTACCTATATACTTACTAATTTCATATTTAATATAATAATTTTATATATCAGTCTAAGTACCTATTCACTAAGGAACTCCTCAACAGAGTAGTAGCCTTTTCCGAGCAGCCAAGATTTTAATTTTAAGGAGAAACCCAAGCGGGTCCTACAGTTTTTTATCATTGTAGGAATCTTGTTGTAAATTTTTGGGCCAACCATGTGCGTGAGATTTGCAGTTTTTATCAACCGGTGTTTAGGCTGCTCCAGATCATGTTTTCGACTGTCTTCAAATCTAGCACTGGTCCACTTCCTTTTGGGAAAGTCATTTAACTAATTTAACTAATTTAACTCTTTTAAAAAAAGCTTTGTATTTGGTATCAACCAACCAAAATACAGCTATATTCTAATCGACCAATCAGGTAACAGAATTCATTTCTCAAAACATTAGGTGTTTTTTAGTCCCAATTTCACAATCGTTAAAATATTGTCAATCGATTGTGCAACGCTTTGAAGCACGGTGTCTATATTTTGTATCTTTGTCAGCTTTGGCAGCTAGGTGTGTCGTTTTGGCTCAAAAAAGCACACGTGCTGTTTTAGGGCATAGACTAGATAGACTTTTCTCTGGATTATTCTGCGGACATATTATAGTGTTCGTGACTATGTAAATGACAGATAAAGACCAAATGTTCGTGCCGTGCGTTGGTGTTCGTTATGCGTAGTTAACAGGTATTTACTTGATTAGTTAGTGAGTAAACATAGTGAGCTTAAAATGTAGTACTAAGTAAGCCAGTTTCAGTTTACTAAACGATAAAATTGTTTATTTTTATATTTTTCACCTCACAGCAAAAAGGCAAGTTTTGCTGTATAAAGAAAAAGAACGATTTGCTGCGAGCGAAATAAAGTGAGAAAAATGCAATTTTGATGCGAGCGTTTGACAAAGTAACTTTTTGCTAAAAAAGGATCTATATTGGGTTATCTTATCTAATTGAACTCGTCCTATTTTTTTGCCACATAACTTTTTGTATGTTAACGTTTTACCCAACGATGACGATTTCCAATTAATAAGTAAGGTCGAAATATTGCTAAGAATAAAAAAAATACATATAATGTTACATGTCGAACTTACACTCGCGGTCAAATAATTCGGGTAAGAGTGCGTTTTTCATACAAACGAGGCTATTTCGAAGCCTTGGTTCCTCGTCAGGGGATGCTTGTAGTGAAATCTGATGATGGATACCCCGAGCATCGATACAGGACTTCCAGAGTGCCTAGGACACCCAACTGATTGAATCTGCGGCTAACGCCGGAATTGTGCATCTTCAGAAAAACATCTAAAATGACAATAAAATGTAAGGAAATCCAAATGCTGACCCAAACTCTCTCGCTGTGGTGTCAACTGATTGTGCTATCAGTTAGGTATCTTAAGAACTTTTGACCTCCTCTATTGAACCTTGGAGTATCCACCATTAAACCTCACTCAAAACAACCCCTGGCTAGGGACCAAGGCTTCGAAATAGCCTCGTTTGTATGAAAAACGCACTCTGACCCGAATTATTTGACCGCGAGTGTATGTACAACTTTGTTTATCGGAATATTGTATACCCTAATAGAGATTGCAACTGCTATGTTGTCGGAAGTGCAATATCGTAAGGAAGCGCAAGCAGCTTGGCTGCAGGCAGACCGCGTGGAGTCGGTGTTTGTTGATAGTATCGTTTCTGTGACCTTTTCGAGTTTGTTAACTACGAAGGACAAGCAAATTTGGTTTTCGGTTTTACAGCTCGTTCCTGTGACCTTTTCGAGTTTGTTAACTACGACGGACCAGCAAATTTGGTTTTCGGTTTTACAGTTCGTTTCTGTGACCTTTTCGAGTTTGCTAACTAAGAAGGACCAGCAAATTTGGTTTTCGGTTTTACAGTTCGTTTCTGTGACCTTTTCGAGTTTGTTAACTACGAAGGACAAGCAAATTTTGTTTTCAGTTTTACAGCTCGTTCCTGTGACCTTTTCGAGTTTGTTAACTACGAAGGACAAGCAAATTTGGTTTTCGGTTTTACAGTTCGTTTCTGTGACCTTTTCGAGTTATTTAACTACGAAGGACCAGCAAATTTGGTTTTCGGTTTTACAGTTCGTTTCTGTGACCTTTTCGAGTTTGTTAACTACGAAGGACAAGCAAATTTTGTTTTCGGTTTTACAGTACGTTTCTGTGACCTTTTCGAGTTATTTAACTACGAAGGACCAGCAAATTTGGTTTTCGGTTTTACAGCTATAACAACTGATAGAGATTTTAGATGATAATAATTGAGATCTAAAATACTTTAGGCACTTTGATATTTGGACCATGACAAATTAGTCAAGATATCTTTTTCTTACGTACGAACATTCTTTTACTACCTCGTGTGTTCATAAGTTTTGATACGAAAAAATTTACATACCTAGTAGATTATTTTTCATAACTTCCTAAGTGCCCTCTATCCGTAGTTCAAGGATTATCCACTCATTACCTAACACCCTGTATGTGTATACGTTTATTGTTGTATGTGTGTTTGTATGTAGGTATCTATGTATACATACAGTTATGTTTCTATTTATTCGTGTTTTGCAATGTGCTTGTGTGTACGTGTGTTCAAAATTCGTTGACGGCCTGTTCCCGCATGTTATCTTTAATGTTACTATAGATCGGTATTTATTTGATTCGCTACTGAACTAAAATACTCTTTAGTAAGTCCCGTAGGTTACACAATTAAGATAACATTTAGTTAACCCTTAGACAGGCAGTGGTCACATAAAGACCACATGGTAATACTTTTTTATAGCCCTTTGATCTACCAACAATATTCAAAAGAAAATAAATCGCTAGGCTATGGGTTTACATTACGTACACCCTTGTCAAATGTGTTGTGAAGTAAGTTTTATAGTTGGAGATGAGCGAAAGCCTTGATATTATGTTGGTCATTGTTTGATCGGGCGGGCGGGTACCTGTCGACGCCGCCCACGAGCAGCAGCAGCAGCGCCTTCTTGACGTCCTCGTGGCCGTAGATCTCGGGCGCCAGTGAGCGCGCCATGCGCCCGTAGAGCTGCTCCTCGGCCAGGAGCGCCAGCTCCTCCTCGCTCAGCGCCTCCGCGCTCGCGCACTCGTCGCTCTGATTCAGGCACGCCACCTCCTGCACACCGCACAACAAACAACTCCAGGACAACTTCTTGTGCAGACCTGTGCTAGAAGTCCAACACCTAACACAAGGCGATCATCCACATTCGTATTTTTAATTAGACAAACTAAAGTGACACTTGCCAATTCCAATTCATACAATAAAGATGCCCTGTTAAATAAGTGACATCATTTAATATTCAACCACTACTAGAGAGAATAAGCGGAATCACGCGGACTTCTGGATGTTGTAAGATTTCCACGAGCGACGCCGCGTAAAAGTTATATATTGAATTTTATCTAAAAACCATCTCATACAACAACATTACATTTCCGACAAAAACTGCAAATCAGTGCTATCGAGATAATCACCAAGATACAAACATACAAGTATAAATACAGAAATTACTTCCTATAAATTATTACTTAATAATCATGCTCCTTACTTTCAACATGTACAGCAAATTTATAGTTTTTTCATTACTATTTATAGATTAAATAAATGAAAAAGGTCTTTATATCCGTTGTTTTTCCTATTTTAACAAATTACATAAAAATGAAGTGTTCATCCGTATGTATGTATATCCCTATTATTGTATCTTCGCGATTACTTCATCATACCGTCGATGTCGGTCCTTGGATAGCGCCCGCGATGACTCGGACGCGGTGTTACTTGTGACGACCTTAAAACATATTATAATTCGCGTGATTCTGCTTATTGTCGGATAGAATTTATTATTTTAATAATATAATCGGATTCTTTTGTAAGTTTTCACCCCAGGTCACTTACGGTTTTTTAGCACTAATTTGATATCATATCAGGCTAAATGTTTCATAAACGGTTATAAATTGTTAATATGATGTACATTTTTTTTTCATTTACCTAATTATCATACAAGTATTTGTAAAAAAAAGTTGTACCCTTAAAACGGGTGTTTATTTTTTAAAGCTAAAACTAATTTCGAATGTGAAAATGTATTGATTGACACCAGGTAGGTACAAGGATCGAAACTAACAACCAATAAAAGTATTAGGAAACAAAGAACTTGAGCCGGGTAGAGGCTGGATTTTTTCATTTCCTAAATTCTTCTCTATTGTCCTGTTTATTTTCGGGTAGGTTCAATTCAATATACAATAAGGAGCGTGTATGAACATTAGGATAACTAATTTGAACCGATGTGATTTATTTGATTCGACTTATGTAATTAATAGCAATATTATTTGTGATTATTTTACAAACATAAGTGTATTTTAAACGTATTTAAAAGAAAATTAACTAATCTCGACATTTCCAAAGTATATATTACTTATATCGTTTTTGTTCCGTTTATCACATTTAAAAGCACTACAAATGTAGGTGGATTAATGAGAAATATATTATGAATTTGCCTATCAAATTTCTGACATAATAAAATTACTAATATAGATTTATATTGTTGTCTACATCTCTCCATGCAAAAAAATCGTAACTTTCCTGGGCTATTTCGTATAAAATAATGAACATTATTTGTCTCACCTATAAAACAAGAGATAATGCGTAGAATTCTTATTCTTTGGCTCGGTCTAAACGCTTCAGATACATCGTCCAAGAATTGATTTAACGTCATGCAAATAATCGTTCTCAATTTACATGCAAACATTTATATATTCACTCGGCATCTCTGCATTATCGGCATCGTTAAAGGCTCCAAATACTTTAATAAACGCATACTTTACGTGTAACATAACTTCTGATATCTTATAGTATATTGTTGAACAGTGTAGAAAGTACGAAATTTATGGATAAGTCTATATTTAAATTTGCAATTCAATATACGATTTTAAGTCTAAAATGAAGCTGTGTTTTATTTTTCGAAGTTTTTATTTTTGTAGGAAGAATGAAAGTCTCCCGGGCGAATGCTCCGCCATCGATTGGACGTCTTTTATTTTTAAACCAACCAAATTTTAGGTGTACTCTATTCTGATGGATTTTTAATTCGAGATGAAAATGATAGATAACGGCATATAAAATTGTATGTTTTGAAAAATCTCTCTTTTTTAGAATTCCGTACCCAAAGGGTAAAAACTGGTCCCTATTACTAAGACTCCGTTGTCCGTATGTCTGTATGTCTGTCACCAGGCTGAATCTCATGAACCGTGATAGCTAGACAGTTGAAATTTTCATAGATGATGTATTTCTCTTGCCGATATAACAACAAATACTAAAAACATAATAAAATAAGTGTTTAAGGGGGGCTCCCAAACTACAAACGTGATTTTTATAGATAATGGTACGGAACCCTTTGTGCGGGAGGTTGACTCGCACTTGGCCGGTTTTTTTTTGTTTCGAGTGGCTCAATAATTTGCACCAAGTGCGATTGACAACAAAACTAATGACATTATTTCAGTCTGTCTGTAACAAAAATAAACCTAATATTTTACGAAACAAAATTGTGCGTTCTGATTAGATCATTTCATTATTCTACTATATGGCATTTTGATACAAATTTTGATAGATTGATTTCATTGGCTTTTAAATAACACCTTTTATTTCATATGGAAAAAAACACCAGCACCGGGAACAGATCTCAGCTAAGCCTGGTGGCATCTCAAACATAATACAGCAGATTCGATTTTGATTCTATGAGGTAAGTATTATGTGCTCATTACTGTTCATACTAGAAGTTTCATAGGTGATGCCGCTATTTGGTTTAGTAGGGCAGCAGTGCCTAAAGCAAGCAATCGTTTGGATAGAGTGCGGGGGCGGGGTGTGGACTGACGTGCGCCTCGAGGTAGGTGTCGGAGAGCAGGCCCTGCGCGGGCTGGCGCGCGCCCAGCAGCGGCAGGAACACGCCGCACGCGGCCACGTGGTCGCCCGGCTGCGCGCGCCGCGTCGTCTCGCCGCGGCAGTACACCGCCAGCTGCCGCGGGATGTGCCCCACCGGCACCTGCTCCGACTGCAGACACACACTGACACACTACACCCCACATCCAACACGGTACCAACGTCAAAACACATATTTTGCTATCACTATTCGTTTTGGCAGTCATAAAAATATATAAAATTTAAAATGTAGGTACCTATGATTGATTGTTAAGTAACACGTATATAAGTACAGTCTCTTAGAAAAACTTTCGAATTTCGAGGGAAATCGGAAGGATTCGTGTAGTACAAAATAATAATAAAGAATAATATGCATAACTTTTTGTCACAGCTTCCATAAAAGCTGATTTATTTCAAACAGTTAAGAAAATTCCAAATATTGTTTATTTATTATTAAACATATAATACATAAATATTATAATTTTCTTTAATTTCATAATATTTCAAAAAATTACTATAGCAGAGCTTTGTTAAGTTTGAATCTGATATGTTAGTGAGTCAGTAGAGCGGCTCGAGTTGTCGACGACCAGGTACTCTCTGCTCGGCTCGATCCACTGGCATTGCGTAGGGACGTCGCGTGCCTTTGCATATTTTACCGCGTATAATTATGATGAATGGTCCGAACAACTGATCTACTACCTGTGTAGGTTCTTTAACCGAGCCAGCCGCAGATGGCTCTCGTCCTTTAATCCGCACCACCTCGATGGATGGCAGTCTACTATTGTGCGTAATCAGTTTATTGCGGTGGTATTTGCTGACCACTACGACTTGAGGACCTTCAAGAGAGGAGTTGCAATGCAGCTGCAATTCCTCTGCTGGTATTGCAGGTGTCCATGGGCGGCGGTGATCACTTCACGTCAGATGACCTGGTCCTTCGTTGGCCTCCCCTAGCATAACAAAGGGTACTGACGTGTTCTTGTATCTTGAGCTCCTGGAACTTGAGGAAGCGCGAGCCGCGCGTCTGCAGGTGCAGCTGGCCCGAGGCGTTGTTGAGCCGGCAGGCGTCCGCGGCGCAGGCGGGCGGCGGCGTGAACTGCAGCGCGCGCACCGGCTGGTACGTCTCCGCGCCGCACGCGCCGCACGAGTATGTCGCCACGGCCAGCAGCGGTTTCACCTCCGTACACCGCGTCACGATGCCTGTCCCAAACACCACACGCTTAACTTACCAAATTACTTCAGCCTTGCGTTTACGTTTCAACAAAATATACACTTTAATATTCATAAATCATAACAATTTTGCAACATGAATTTAATAATTGCTAGCTGCTAGCTATATGAACATTTACCTAACTTTTTGAGAATATTTACTTTAACTTTCATAAGTTGAGCATAAAATGTAAAATACCGTTTTGTAAATAAAGATATACTGCCGTAATACTAAAGAAGGCAACTAACTGGATTTTGACCACATTACCTATATTTAAAATGCTTATACTGTTATGAATATGACGCAGTTAGCCGCCCTTCTTTGGTATCTCGGCAGAACCACAAAAAATATTGACACTGGGAGAAATCACTAACTCAGCTGACCAGTAAATATATTAATCTTTAAGTTTAATTATTTTCATGAACACAAGACAAATATTACAACTATAATATTTTTCATATCTCATTGTGCCTGTGACAGACTGAAGTCTTACATTTCACGCGAACGTCGCGTCGTTCCCACCAATTGAGCCAACTAACTTAAAAACTACGTATCTTTAGAAAATTCGCTTTGCATAACAATAATTACTGTTTTTCTTAAAAACAAATTATGAAAACTATGGACATATTTCATGGAACTAGAAACAAAATAATTAAACTAATTTTACTTCCTACAATGCGAATCGAACCGTTAAAAGTGTTTGAACATAACCTCGTTCTTCAACCAAATCAATTCGCCCATACGATTTTATCACCATCATTTACTGTCATTGCGTTTTATCTTACCCCATCAAAACACCTATTTACATTTCACCATTCGGTGGTTAATACCATGATGCGTGCATGATCTAGCGTGATGTTAGACGATTTATGACCCTTATTTTACAGTAGGTAGATAAATTAAATCAAGGGCTGATTTTTCAATCTCCAGATAACACTATCTGTCAGGTAAATTGTAGCTCTGTCCTTATCTTTCTAATGACAAAGAAAAAGACAGAGCTACAATTTACCTGACAGATAGTGTTATCTGGAGATTGAAAAATCAGCCCTAAGTTGACAAATTTATACCTGTATGCGAATCGATTACATTTCCTTAGTAAACCCAATAATAATAGTCGACAAAAATCAACGCTATTATGCCAAATGACATCCGTCACAGGCACAATAGAATATAAAGAATATTATAAAGTAACATACAAATGTAAAGTTAAATACATTCATGTTAAAAAAAAACATCGAAGGAATCGTTACATAAATTATTATACGAAGTTCTTATTATTATTACAGTGGAAGTGCATTGCGAGAGATTTTTGACAGATTGCGATCTTCCATATTTTTACACTTAACTGTATCCAACAATATTTACCTCTGACTGTCATCAGTTTGCCAATGTGCTCAGCCCTAACTTCACGAATAGGTAGAGACTTGGCACTGGACAAGTCTCTAAAATACACCTCACTAAAAATATAAAAAAGTATATAAAAAGTAAGTCCATACAAACAAAACATTTAAGGATACAAGGTGATATTTGTACCTATATGAAATGCGAACGGTAGACTAAAACGAAAAAATAATACATTGTGAGACTAAAAATAACAATTGACATTGCAATTAAAGTGAAATAATTGTAGTAAGAATGTATCCACCTTCCTGACAGTATATAAACTTTGTTACATATAATTATATGAAGGGTAGGTACAATATCGATGATTAAGCAAAGCATTCCCTCATTGTATAGGACATTTCCAGGACGTCCTTCTGCAAAAGGTTGGACACCCGACGGTTAACTATGAGAGCGCAGAGCGTACTCACACAGGCGGCGCAATACAAGTTTAATTCTTCTTCCAGTGGGATAATCCTGCTTAAATAGTATCCTGATTGGCAAGTTTTGAACATGCAACTGCCTCAAAGTGCTGGAGGCATGTATAATGATATTTCAAATAATATTTATTATATTGGGATGGATGTGTCATCACGGACAGGACTATCGTCCCCAATAAGCATGATAATCATTGACAGATCGATTTCAACACCGGGCAGTGCTCGTCGACGTCACCATCCCACATGGCGAGAACCTCGTGAAGGCTCAGAAAGACAAGCTCAGCAAGTGCCTTGACTTGGCTCACGAGGTGACAGCCATGTGGGATTTCGGCAAACGGTCTTATAGTGAAGAGTCTCGATCAACCCCTCAAGAGACTTTCGCTAGATGGCTAGATCGGGCCAGATACAGACGGCAGTACTCCTCGTCACGCATTGTGAGGAGGCTCCTCTGTCAAAAGCCTAACCACCGGTAGCTTGAGCCCTGCCCCATAAGCATGATAATCATTGACAGATCGATTTCAACACCGGGCAGTGCTCGTCGACGTCACCATCCCACATGGCGAGAACCTCGTGAAGGCTCAGAAAGACAAGCTCAGCAAGTGCCTTGACTTGGCTCACGAGGTGACAGCCATGTGGGATTTCGGCAAACGGTCTTATAGTGAAGAGTCTCGATAAACCCCTCAAGAGACTTTCGCTAGATGGCTGGATCGGGCCAGATACAGACGGCAGTACTCCTCGTCACGCATTGTGAGGAGGCTCCTCTGTCAAAAGCCTAACCACCGGTAGCTTGAGCCCTGCCCCACTGACGGCGGCACTGGTAGGTTAAGTTTTTAACCCTTAAATTGGCAGTGTATCTAATAATGCGGTTTATCATCAAATTGTCGACACTTATTTCATCGAATTTCACTAAGTCAACATTTCATGTATTTTCATTACGTCGAGAATTCAGTTTGTGGAATGGTCATTTCAAGTAATTTTAAATCATTAATTAAATAGTTGAATTATGTCATGGAAAACGTTTCGTGATTTATTGTTTCAAGTAAGTATTTTTAATTAACATACCAATTATACAGGGTGTTCGGCACATGGACCGTCAATTTTTTTGGGATATTGTTGGGGTTATTTGTTATCTTTTCGCCCTTGGACTTAGGGTCATAAGGGTCACGGTTTTGGAGATATGATTTTTTAAATGTTTTTTCTCAAATTATCCGAAATTCCTCCTTTAAACGTTCGTAACTTTTTTATTAATGCGTGTTACAGAAAAATATGTTGTATTTAAAACTTGTTAATACATGCTAGTTCAAATACTAATAGTCTTTATTCTAACTGATAGTCTCAAAGGGACGTACGAGGTTTTTTATTTTACTGTTTGTGTGAAAAAAACCAACTTCAAAATTCAATTATTAAAAACCTAAATACAATTTTGGGGTTCATTTTATTTTAAAAACTTCTCTAGCTAATTACCTTTCTAACGATGTGCTACACATTAATAAAAAGTAAACGAGAATATCCACATTTTCAAAATATTTTTTAGGTCTGGAGATCTTGCGGGCCAAGGAATCGGGCCGCTTCTGCCTATCCACCAGTTAGGTAACGAGTTATCTAGGTGCTCTCTAACTTTTCTTTGAAAATGTGGATATTCCCGTTTACTTTTTACTAATGTGTAGCACATCGTGAGAAAGGTAATTAGCTAGAGAAGTTTTTAAAACAAAATAAACCCCAAAATTGTATTTAGGTTTTTAATAATTGAATTTTGAAGTTGGATTTTTTTCACACAAACAGTAAATTTGTGAAATAAAAAACCTCGTAACGTCCCTTTGAGACTATCAATTAGAATAAAGACTAGTAGTATTTGAACTAGCATGTATTAACAAGTTTTAAATACAACATATTTTTCTGTAACACGCATTAATAAAAAAGTTACGAACGTTTAAAGGAGGAATTTCGGATAATTTGAGAAAAAACATTTAACAAATCATATCTCCAAAACCGTGACCCTTATGACCCTAAGTCCAAGGGCGAAAAGATAACAAATAACCCCAACAATATCCCAAAAAAAATTGACGGTCCATGTGCCGAACACCCTGTATGTATAATGTTATTTAAATTCACGTAATATCATTTCAATAGACCGTGAACGAAGTCGACATTTCACGTAGTTGTGGGCTTCGCGCCTTCTCACCTAACCTAACCTATAAATAAGTTGTGACCTAGTGGGTATTCCGCGTAGGTGTGGCGCTATGTGTAGGTATTCGATTATTTAAAAACAAATGTAATGAAACTTCGAACAAAAGAAATTCGTTGTTTTGTTGTTCTGCCGTTTAAAAATCAAACAACAATAGTACATTGTAGCCCAGGTACAGAAAGTAAGCAATAGATGGACGAGTTAGTTCGCGGGCCGAGCCGCAGGTGAGGACCGCGAAGATACGAGTCCATCTATTGCACTTTCTACCGAGGCAATACTATGTGCTTTTCACGCCTAATGTAAGGAAATAAAACAGGTTAGGACATAATACACAGTTTAATTAAAAGTAATATTGATATTAGCATTAGGACAGTTGCTGAATGACAAGGAAATGTTTTCTCCCGGAACATTTATATTAGTATTTTGTGTCATTTCGGCCGGTTGTACTTGTATCACTCATTTTTGTTGAATATCGTACAAATTTCCAATCAAAAGTTCAAAAGTTTAGCGTTTGTTTCCAATTAAAAGAACAGAAGTAATTTTCATTCCCGCCTTTTTAACTTTTTTAATTTTTACCTTATTTAAAGATGCAAATGCGTTTTTCACGTACGCCTTAAAAACTTACATAAAAACACGTTTACAATCGCAAAAATACACTCACTGAGCGGATTTGACGTTTTAATTTTTTAATTAAACGTTCTAATGTCATATTTGTCAAACATTTTTTTATTTATTTCCGAACGAGTTACTAATGTCATAAATAACCGACCAATAGCAGAGTAGAAAGTAAACTGGTCTAAAAACACTCCATTTTACTTTGCAACTCAACATTGTTGGACTGTTTTTGTGTTGTACTACTAAGAGCAACTTTCTATTCTGATTTCGATCCTTCTTTGGCCATATTTCCGAGCAGTGGCGTGAAAAATAATTTACCAAATAATTTTCCCTGAACAGTTATTCTATGATATAATAAAAATTGGAATGATCTGCTCATGAAATAAAATTACACCAAGCAATAATTTATGACCTAAATTTTATTTGAAACATTTTTGATGAAATGAAGTTTGTCGACAAAACAAGGGACACCCCTAATAATCCACATACTGTACTGTTCACTTTTATGTATTTTTTTACTACTATTTTTTTATGATGACCTCAGAACAAGCACGCAAAAAACATACGTAGAATATAAAGCGAACAACTACTATGGCCAAAGAACGCACATAATATTATTCCTAAAATACTTAATCAATTAAGCCCAACGGTAGAAAAGTGTAGTAGCAAGCAGATATTTAAGAAAAGACTCCAAGCAAAACTGTTAGATTTGTATGATAATAGTAGTAAGTAATAGGGTAACAGTATATCACTACATAGTATAAAACAAAGTCGCTTCCCGCTGTCTGTCTTTATGTATGCTTAGATCTTTAAAACTACGCAACGGATTTTGATGCGGTTTTTTTTAGTAGATAGAGTGATTCAAGAGGAAGGTTTTTATGTATAATAAATTTTGTTTTATGTACGTGTGTTATAGAAAACTCAAATAATCCGAAGCGAAGCGAGGGCGGGTCGCTAGTTGATTGTAAGGCATAACTGAAGTATACCTACCGCTCTACACTCGCGAGCAAAATAATTGCATCACTTTGCATTTTTCCATCTACACTCAATATCTTTGTAAACGGTATTATCTTTCTGAAATATTTAAATGTAATAAAGTATTTTGAAAGTTAAGCTTTCTAAAAAGTTAAGAAACTTGGAAATCGATGTAGTATTTTACAAATAACGGTCATTTTTCTGGTTCGTGGCAGATTACTCCTTACCGAATGCACAAGTCGTGCTCCCTTAAACGGCTATAAAACAGGGTTAGAAGTGGGGGGGATTATGAGTCGCTTATCAGAAGTCGACCGGTACACATCTCCGCATATTATCCTATCGAGAAGACCTGGAAAAATGGACACCACTGCAGTTCAAGTCGCCGTCATCATTCGCCTACTGCGAGAGGGCCGCAGTCAACGTTTAGTAGCTGAAGAGCTGAATTTGGTTCAGTCTACAGTTTGTAGAGTCTACCGGAAATTCAGACAGACTGGGGCCTTTACTACAAGGCCAAGAACTGGCCGGAAAAGGTGCACTTAGGAGAGTGACGATCGGTTCATCGTGACAACAACTCTACGAAACCGTCACCAGACAGCTGTTGCTGTCCAACAGCAGCTCGAAGAAGTAAGAGGAGTTGCAGTCAGCGAGTGGACAGTAAGGAGAAGACTGAAGACAGCTAACCTGACCCCAAAATGGTCTGCGACGGGGCCCAAATTGCTGCCTCGGCACCGAAAAGCACGTCGTCAGTTTGCTCAAAATCACCAAAACTGGACAATTGAGCTGTGGACCTCAGTCCTCTTCTCAGACGAGTGCAGGATGTGCCTGAACGGCTGTGATAGAAGGGGACGAGTGTACAGAAGACCGGGAGAGCGATTTGCTCATTGTTGCATCTCCGAAAGAGTCGCCTACAGAGGAGGTTCCGTCGTGTTCTGCGGCGGCATTTCCTACGATGGGCGAACGGAGCTGGTTTTCGTGCCTGGTGGAGGCCGTGGCGGTGGTTTGAACGCTGCCAAGTACATCACCGACATCCTGGAGGAGCTTGTCGTCCCTTACGCGGGTACGTTTGATGAGGGGTCTATCCTGATGCAGGATAATGCCCCTTGTCATACCACAAGGGCCACCACAGCTTGTCTTCGCGAGGTGGGCATCGACACCATGGACTGGCCAGCGATGAGCCCGGACTTAAACCCCATTGAGCATTTGTGGGACTTTCTGAAAAAGAGGTTTCGGCAGCGGAATCCTGCCCCGTCTCATGTGGAGGAGCTGAAGCCAGTTTTGGCGGAGGAGTGGGAAGCCGTCCCGCAAGATTACGTGAAAACCCTGATAAAATCAATGAAAAATCGATTAAATTGTGTGAGTAGGGCTAGGGGAGGGAATACCAAATACTGATGTATCATTATTTTTTTTGTAATAAACACCTTTAGTAAATACAATGCCTATCATTCTTAGTTTTCCTAATCCCTTTTTGAAGCGCTTTTTCACCACTTTCTGTATTCAGTGCTTATTTCAGGCTTAGGACGATATTACATTGAAATAACGTATTTTCTATTGCGTTACATTATCAGCTTTCATTTGGTACTACAATTTTTAAATTCGAGTAAAGATGTACAAAGATATTGAGTGTAGATGGAAAAATGCAAAGTGATGCAATTATTTTGCTCGCGAGTGTAGTTAAGTAGTGTATAAGTTATGAATGAGTTTATATAGGTTGTAGCGGGCTAATTTCCGCAACTCGACAACTTAAAAATGCGCCTTTTTTGCGTGAAAATGCGTATGAATGAGTTTATGAGCATGTAAATTAGCTATTAAGTGGGTAGAACACGAGAGGATAGTGAGCGCTTTATCCGCCAACAAACTGTCCTCAGTTTGGCGGAATATAAATATGTATATACCATTTAAGTTTTTTGTGATAAATAAATAAAAATAAATAAAATCTAATAGGGTTAGAATTTACGACTTTTTTTTCTTTGCCAATTTAAGGCTAATGTTTAATTTTTAAGGTTCTGCAAAAAAATGAAAAAAAACTACCTCATAGGATCACTCGTGCATCTATCTGTCCTGTCTGTCACAAGTAATTTGCTCCGAAAGCACTGGAGTGATTGAGTTGAAATATGGTACACATGTCATATCTAAATTAATGACCCAACACAGATGTGTAATTTTTTTTAATACGCGTAATATTCGGAGACTAAAAAAAAAGTTTTGTCAATGTTACTGTGTCATTTATCAAATGAAAGGGCTCGTTATCTTTTGTACTGTTTGTATTTTTGTACAATAAATATTAAATGAATTAAATTTCATGAATGCAATAAGAATGAAATATAAAGTATATACTTACTATCTCCTGATGAGCTCCGGGGGGTAACGATTTCTGGGATCCCTCATTTCACCAGGGATTCTGTGGTTCCTTGCCTCCAGCATTATGCGATGTTCGATATACACATCCAGTGCATCCTTAGCTGTGACCTGCAGTTGGGTATAGAATTATGAAAATGATGGCAGCAAACTTAATAGCAGTATTGCCTTTGCAAACAAAGCCATGGAGCAATTGAACATAAATGTCAATCTAATCAATGGTCAAATTGGTTTTGAAAATTAGAAACAATCAATAACTTGTCTAAAGGCCCGACATGTAATTGTTCCATTGATTTAAAAAAAGTATTAAAGTGACAAAGCAACTCCATAACAATGCATACAAGGTTATTTATCAATTAAAAACATGGTTTGCAGTGAAAAACAAACTATACTTAATAACACAATCACTGCACTCTTAACTGCAAATGTATGTTGGTACCCAGCTTTAATTACCGATTTTTGTATTTTAATTATTTTCTTATATATTTATTTATTAAAAGTAGAAATGGCGAACTTAATGCCTAATGGCATTCTCTACCAGTCAACCACATAATCATACAGAAACTAACAAAAGTGGTGCCCAAAAAAAGAAAGACAGAAAACAAAGCAAAGAACATAATTTACAAAATAATAATACTTCACGCAAAAAGTAATTATACATATATATATAAATAAATACAATAATATCTAAACCTATAGACATTACATTATATTGGCCTTTATTAACCCTAACCAAATGAAGGAAATAACAATAAAATGTCTAACTAGAGTTGATTTAACCACCTCTCTGTGTTTGTACTCGGGCAGCATCTCGAAGACAACATCAGAGACCATGTTGCTGTAGCGGCGCGTGTTGTGCCGCACAGCTTCGGCCAGCTCGTCATTTGACTCATGCAAGTCGTCCAGCTCCACAATAAATTCAACCTGTGTGATTGCAGGTAAGTTAATATCTTTCTGCTAACACGAACCTAACCTAAGAGATGAATTATATGAAGTACATACATACATACCGTCACACCTTTATCGCATAGGATAGGCAGAGCTACAGAATTACCAACAACTCTAACAACTATTGTTAATTCTATAACCACATTTTGCACAAACAGGCTTATATTAAGTATTTTACCTTTTCTCTGTGGGCGATACTTGTAAGTTGCTCCGCATATTTGAAATGCTTGTGACCCTCCTCATCAGTTTGACAAAAATCAATGAAAAAATTCTTGAATGTCTCTGTAACATAACGACAGTGTAATATTGATGGAAAAGCCACAATTGCGGCACAATATAAATGTATTTATAAACAAAATTTCAAACCTTTGTCTGCTGTATAATCTCGCATCGCCATTTGTACAATATTCAGGACTTAACCGAAAGATGAAACAAAACGTAAGAGGGAATAAACGGTAATGTAATTTCTTTACAAAAGGTCGCTAATTCAGACTTCTCTTCAGAACAGAACTAACGTGACAGACCTCTTACTGCAGTACTTCACACACAAATTCGCGCGAAAACAGCTTGCTTTGCTTGCTTGGCGTATGAAGCCTGTCTATGCTCTATGGACAGAAAAGGAAAAAAACATAGATAATATATTATAACACTACATTGTAAATTTACATTGTATGACCGTTAGCTCCCATTCACACGGACGTTTTTTTTCAGCGTGCTTTAAGCAGTCTACGCTCTATCTTTCCGTGACGTATTTATTATTATTAGCGTGATGGATTTGCACGACGGAATTTTTGTTCATTTGCACGATAGTGCGCACACCAGGATCGTCCCTGACGGTCGTGCGCCGCTGTACTTCAAGAAGGATAGTTCGTAGACTGCTAGATATACTCTCACTTAGGTACAGTCAAGGTCACCATAATGTATACACCACAAAGAGACGAAAATATGTACACAGACCTTATTACTATCGCAATAAGGTCTATGTGTACATATTTTTGCAACTTCGTGTGGATATTTAATTTTGACCTTGACTGTACTTGTCTTTGCAGTAGTGTACTATGATTTCAGTACAGTCTTTCTTCTTTTTTTTATAATGGCGCGGTCTACTAAGATCTCATCAAGGGTCATGTCATAACACTATGACTGGAAGATTTCGACGATAGGACAGGATTCACCGTTCAACGTTGCTTATATATACTTGACACTGGCAAAATTACGTAATTATGTAGACGCTATTAAATAAATAAATAAATAATATCGTCGGCTTAGTGCAAGAAGTCATTAACCCACAAAAAGTCAAGTTCGAGAAAAACGGGCCCAAAGTTTTGACTTAGTCAAATGAACATTATTGTTGTAGGTTCGGGTCTAGATTTAAAAATTAAACACAAGTGGTTAGCTAAATATATTTAGTATCAAAACCAATTAAAAACTTTGTACAATAATTCCAAATAACTTTTTTAAAAGCCTAAATATGTAGTTAGTGACTTTTTGTCTTTCTCGCTTTAAGGGAACTTACAATTAGTTATTTTTTATTTTAATCACAATTAAATCGAGAAACACAGTTTTAAACGAGAAATTTGGTTTCATCAGTCTTAATTATTACCCTAGAAACTTTATGAACATATTAACAACGCATAAACAGTTTTAAAAACTCTACTTCACAGATATAAACTCAACAAAACCACAACAATAACATAAAATTCTCAAAATGGCGTTATTTGTAACTCCAAACTAAAGTAACTAAAAAATGTTTTTTTTTTATAGAGGAACTTAATATTAAGTATATTATAATCCCAGACACTCACAGCAAGCACTACTTACTTACTGTTATAAAACATAAAAACTTCTAAAAGTATTAAAATAAAAAGATCAGCCTTTGATTTTGAACTAATACTGTAAGTACGAAAAAGAGTTAAAAAACCTAGTCATCCATCTTTTTTACTCTTCGTCTTCTGAGTTTGAAGACATTTCTTCAGGTACATAATCACGACTTTCTTTGGCTGGCAAGTTCTGGTACCAGTGGTGAAGTACCGCGGGTATAATTTTTTCATTGCACATTTTTAGTAAGTCCTTTTTTTAGCTAGAGTGATTGGCAGTTTTTGGTTGTAAGCTTTTCTCAAAATGTAAGTGTTATAATTGAAACCCTGTATGGGTTTTTCAAGCTTACGTTTTCGCAGTTGTTTTATTGGGGCCATAGATTGGGATGTATTACTTTTTAACACGTGAAATTCTTTATACTCCGATTTGAAATCGTATCTGTATAAAACAACATTCGGCCTTTTTTTCTCTAGTCGAAAAGATTTCACTTTAAGCCATCGCAGTTTTTCTCCATTGACGTCAATCGATCGATTCTGCATCAAGTTATCTCTCAAGTCTTTAGGTTCAAAATATCTGTGTGGTTCATAACTATCGGTTCGTACGGTTTTTTCAGGGTTTTATTTTTCTTATTTTTTCTGTTTGATCTTGCTAATCGAATAACATTACAGAAGTCTATCATTGAGTACACTGGCATTAAACGCAATTGGTTCTCAATCGCACTGTGCATGCTATCTACCTCCATATGTGTATGACCAGACTCTAAATATTTATGTTCTATTACCTCGTGATGAGTTGTCTGAACTAAATACAACTGCAGGTTTAAAAGGAATTGATTACGATTTTGGCCTCCACAGGTGTCAGTGAATATGGAAATCTCTTTTACAGTAGATGGGAGACGTTTTATCCATAGATACAAAGCCGTACCCACCTCATCGCTTCCTTTTTTGCCATCCAGCTCAGACCAGAGGTAACAAAAGCCGTCATTGGGAGTGCGAGCTTCATAAATGGTAGCATTGTACACAATCAATTTGCGAAGGTAATAAAGAATAGAAACAGTTCCATTTGGGATATGAAGTACCTTTTGTAAATCTAAGGTTAATGAATTAAAGCTTTCATCTTCATTAGCACGAATTTTGTCCAATTCTTTGGCTTCTCGACGTTGTTCTTTTAGTGAAATGTGTAAGTCATATTTTTGTTTCCAAGATTCAAGATCGGGTCCGTTTGTATTTTTGATACTGTTATACTTATGACATGTTAGACATTGTTTTTTTTTTGGTTTGTGAAAATCCAAATTATATTCAGTTCCAAATACATTTCTGTACACGTTTATAGTAACAGAAGTCCAAAACGCTTTTTTGCATTCCTCTGTATAAAGTTCGTACATTCTTGAAATAGATAGCGTGCCATCTAAATAGAGTTTTGACGATGTTTTTCGGCAATAGTGCGATTCCATTGTAGGGAATAATTCGATGTGTTGTTTTATAAAATCTATATCGTCTTGTTTGGTTTTATTGTGAGCAACATGCTTACCACGTTGGTCTTCTCCTTCAAAAAGACCAGAACTGCCAACCTTGGAAAATGCATTGTTTATAGGGCCGTTTGAAATACAGAGGGTACTTTTAAAAAACTTTTCACATACCTTGATTTTACCTTCATCATTAGAAAAAATATATGAACGTGACATGGTTCGTTTTCTAACTGCTTTTACGTAACACCTTTGTGGAGGATTTACTGATATGTTCGCGAGTATAAAATCCTTTTGACGAGAGTAGTCTTTTAAACCCCAATATGTTTGACAATTTTTTTTACGTTCTTCATCGCTGAAATTTAGTGGGCAGTTAAGCTTGCATTGACAACCTCCCGGCTTGGGGGCTTTTCCTGGCAATAACTTTTTTCTACAATTTTTGTACAGTGCTTACACTGTGATTTACAATTTTTTTGCTTGTTTCGGTCGTAAGACTTTTCAATTTTTTTGTGCCATCTTGTTGTGTTATTTTTTTTGAGTGCTTTTGTTTCCAACTCATTATCGTCAATATCACTGATCTTATCAGTCAAAAAGTCAAAAACAAAACCTAGGTACCTATACAAAATCTCGCCCTAAGGACAAAATTGGTATTTCGTAAATGAAATACTTACTTACCTACAACTTAACAGCATAAAGTAATTTGCACGTATCTTATTATAAATAAAATGACAAAGGTAGTTACGCTGTGATCTTCATTCTCCTTATTTAGAATCTTTTCTAACATCAAAGATCCTCGTCCTGCCTTAAATTTAATACCATTTCGCTTCATTTTGTAAGAAATCACCAACTTCTCGCGTAACGTCCATCCCCGGTCGCAGCCGCAACGGTATGACTTCGATCGCGGTGGCCGAACCCCCGCCCCGTTACCGCGAGAGCAAGACGTACTCGTAGGTATAAATGAGTTGAAATATGAACTGTTGTGCAAGAATATTTCACTAAAGGTGTTTAAATTCATACAAGTTATTTGCCAAAAGTCACTAACCATAATTTAATCACGTGAATTACATGTCTTTGGACATAACAAAAATCGATAAATATCATTAATTACTTTAAAAAATCATTCTGATTGCCATTAATGCTGTCTCCTATTTTTTTTAAACTTTATAAAGTGCTTTAGTTATTTTATACTAAAGTAAAAGTGGTAATGTGCATCCAATGCTCATTTTGATAAAAATCATTAAAGCATGATAATAACTTTTATTTTCGTTTTACGGTTTGCTAAAAGTAACTATATGCATATAATGAATTCTAGCTCAAATACTTTCATAGCTTTATTCATATTGTTTTATTTTTTAAAGTTGATAAGTAACAAAAGTGAATATTTAAACAAAATAAAAAGATAAAAAATAACAAATTTGTTTTGTTTAAAGTTAGTAATGGTCTAAAACCAATTTACATCAAATCAATAAGGCAAAAAGTTAAGTTAATGACTTAATGTCATGGCTGTAACATCGAAATTATTCAATGTAAAAAAAAATGGATCCGTGCGTTAGAAAGAGTAAGTCGCGGCGAATCCGCCCGTGCTCGTACCTGTACTTAGTGATTTTATGCCTTTAGTGACTTCTTGCACTAAGCCGACGATATATTAATGAGACCATTTCTCTTTTGAGTTATGTGTGATGTGATGAATGTTAATAACGTGTGGTGAGGTTTGTCAAAAGGTTCATAATAACAGCACCAACATAGAAACTCATGAATCATGATTGGAAGTATGGAATTTCCTACCAATAAATTTAATGTGATTGTGTTCAGTGAATCTACTCTTAAAACAAGGGTCATGCAGGAAGTCCTGAATCAATTAACACGTACGAGGGGCGTTCAATAAATTCTCGGTATGTGAATGAAAACAAAAGAGTACAATATGTAAAATATTTTTATTTTTCAATATGCTCCCCCCCTATGTTTATACACTTAAAAGATCCATGTGATTGCTGACATTTAAATATAGTCGTATAATACCAATTTCGTGTCGTCATCCATTTAATATGCGTTTTACCTAACTAACTGGGTAATTTATAATTATTATATTATTGGGTATTTTGTAATAAAACAAGTTTTGGTCGATTTGACATAGTATTTTTTTTAAGAATTAACTCTTATAATCCGTTAAATTTTCCTTTCACATTCGCAAAGTTTTATAACATTTTTTAATATTTTTCACATTCATCTGATACTGAAGCAACCAAGGGAGCTTTGGATTACTTTATGGAAAATGGTTTTTTACTTTATGTTTGAAATGAAACTATATTAATTTGTAATTTGTTTTGCTTTTATATTTAAGCAGCGAAACATAGTCATAGGTACTCACAATTTTATAATCAGCTACCTAAAATTTTACAAATAAACTTAGGTAATTTAAATTTGGACATATTGAGAATTTGATATTCTAATCATGTGATATACAACGCCGTATAAAAATTATAGTGTACTCGTATTTTGTTCTAAAACCAATGGGACTAGCACGAGGATTTAATTTCTGACTCGCAAATGACCGGTTGTTGATGTCGGGTAAAAAGTTGGTATTGGGGAAATTTTGCAAATTGTTGGCAGCTCAGAATAGATTTTATATCTACCATACTTATATTATATCTCCATTTCAAATGTACCTATACGCGCGGCCCGTCTATTCTATACTCTGTTTACGAACAGGGTCTACTCTACATTGTTATACGTCTATGATATTAATACAAAAAAAATGGCCCTAGTAGTTAAGTTCAAGAAAAAAAAACGACATTGCGACTAACGTGTTTCCATCAAAGTATAGAAAATACTAAAGATTTCAACACTGGATTTGACTATAATGTATACTGAAGACTTTTACAAGGGCCTTTAATTCTCACTATTTGATGATCATGAAAAGGAGAATTACTGAACACGAGGCAGCATGGCGTTTAGCCATAGCCTGCTCGTAAGGATAAATGATAAAAAAAACTGGTTTCCGTGTTTCGCGCCAATCTGAAATGTCATGTCATGTCAGTCAAACCGTCCGTCAGCACAACAATACGATACGACGGTGGTATTGTATAAAATACTATAATTACTTTAAGACTGAATTAGCCGGTTTGAAACTTTGAATGAACTTACAATATTAATAATGGCAGATTCTCCAGGTAGTTTATATATAGTTAAGACATTTTATAATATTGTACCCTTTTAACCAGTTTTGTAACCTCTAACAATTGTGTAACTTTTAGCTGGACAAAGGGCAAAACGCCAAAAAACTGACAAGCATGGGCGCTTGTCTGCGTTGGAAAAGCTTAAAAATCTCAAAGGGAAAGGTGTGAAGAACAAGTATGATGTGGAGGAGATGGAAAACGTGTACGACACTGTTGACGAGAGCGAGTACAGCGCGCGCGTACGCCGCCGCCAGGACGACGCCTGGATCGAGGACGGTGCGTGCACCTCCGCTCTTTGGGTTCTTTATACGGGATATTATATATCTTTTATACGTCAATGGCACCTGCAGATTGGGAAATATTTGCTAGAAGATCATATAACAAACAACATAAGTCAACAGAAAACAATATCTACATTAAAATATGTCTGCCATCTTCGCTCCCACTTGAGTATCCCACATTAGGGAGCTACAAGTTTTCCTAATTATTTAAAATTAACTCATTAGGTTATCCATTTTGTAAATCATTTAACTATGTGATATACAAAATGGACATGTCATAATGACCATAATACCACTTGATTTACCATTACCCTAAAATAATAGACATAATTATTGTACGTATATAAAGATTAAAGACTTCAATGTTCAAACAAAAGAGATAACTAAAAAAAAATGAAACAAATACTATATTCATATAATGAGCAAGAATAATAACCTAATAGTATTACTGGATTCACTACATCAAACTGGCTGGTTATAAATCGGCCATTTGTTGTTTTTTGTCATACTATTTGAACTTATGTAAATGGTCATACACAGAATTAGATACAACATTGTCCCTTCTGTTCCTAATACTTAATGTCATGGGACTCATGGGAGTGTTTGCTTCATATAACTTTGATGCAAGCCACAACTAATACTGGCATAAAACTTGCAAATATATTAAAACTAAAAAAATATGCCATAGAGTTCTTAACTTATGGGAACAGGAGAGACATCTTTTGTTACTGTGACTGTTACCCAAATAGCATATTTCACCCTCACTCAGTACCATAATGCTAAATGATACATAATTCCAAACTGTCAGTAACAGGTAAAACAATATATTATATGGTCTAAATAAGGGACCGGGCCACCTTTTCCTCGAGAAAAGCCATTGATAGGCCTTCCCATTGAAATAGCTAGCCCAGTAGATTTGCTCACCCATTTCAATTGACTTTCCCTTATCAAATGAAGAACCCAATGATAAGGTTAGCTGTTTGAAATTGGCAATTGGTAACTGATTCACTTTGATATCCCTATGAAAGGGTTTCCTTAATGTTTTAGTGCTTATTTTAAAGCTTTCCCTTATGTTAACAAGCCACAAGCCAATCACAAATGTTTATCATTGAAAATCAAACTGTTTTTGGATCTTCTACCGCTCCGTGCGGTAATTGCAAACGATACGCCGTCAGTAAGGCGTATACATATAAATAAGGTTTTATAAGGGTATTAAGTTAGCGCTTAGTTGAATAGTATAATATATCTTTCACTTGCTGCGAATGAACAGGATGCTAGGCAATGTGTGTTTTACAAAGTCTACAAAATGTTCAAGATTGCATATACACCGTGATTTTTTTGATTTACGATAACTTCGGCATATTACTAGATATATCCAAAGAAACTAGTTGGTACATTAGATTTTAAAATATAGCAAAAAAAATTTTTTTTGTGTTTAGAACAAAGTAATTGAATGTTATATCTTTTATCATTCTAAAAGGGCCTTTAGAGTTAACTAATAGTGAGTGTCAAATAATACGTCAATGTTGGCGTAACCATGGAATTAGTAAGTAATAACGTACATCTGGAAGGTGCATTCCACCGATAACGCGAGCCGAAAGAAATGTACCTGTATGTGGATCTGGGGATCTGTGTATTCTGTGTGGTCTCCTATAATTCCAAATTGACACTTGAATGACAACTTAATACTAGATTTTGTTTGTAAGCTTTCAATGCTTGTATTTTGTTCTACCTGCTCTTATTAAGAAGTTCAAGACGGCAGCTACTTTTTCTCAGTCTGTCCACGGATTCATTGACGGTTGACGGTGGACGTCTCCAAAATCGATATCTGACCACATAGATGCCCAGATATCGATTTTGGAGACAATCAGTTGAATAACTAAAAAGTTTAAGATGGCGGCGACTGTTCCTCAATTTGTCAACGGATTAGTTGTAGAGACCACACAGATCCAAAGATCCACAGATATCGATTTGGGAGTAAGTTGAATAAGTAAGAATAAGAGTAACAGTTGAATAAGTAAATATTGTTTCGTTTACTGCCCCACCGGCTTGTAAAATTAATTTGTCCGTAAATTGCAATTCAAATATGGTCAACTTTAGAAAGGGACGCAGTAAGCTTTAGTACATTTCTTTCGGCTCGCGTTATCGGTGTAGTGCACCTTCCAGATGTACGTTAGTACTTACTAATTCCATGGACGCGTATACAAACCTTACAATTGGAAACTCTTTACTCATATCATAAGAATTAAAAGAAAATTGTTGTTATCAATTAAGAGCCTTTTATACTAGTTCAACGTGATTAACTGATTAAATTTAAAAATTAAATATCTTTAAAACCGTAAGAGTTATCATTTGTCTGTCTTTGGGAAATTAACTTTAATTGACCTAAAGAACGTTCCCTTAAAGTTATCGTAAATCAAAAAAAACACGGTGTATAAAGCTAATAAGCTTTTTAAAGGGTTTTGTAAGGTATTGGTTAGCGCTTAATACAGTGGGTAATTATTTGGAAAGTGATTTAAAAGCACATTTAAAAGAGTTTGAGGAGCAAAGGGGTTGGGAAGTTAAGCCATACAAAAAACCCATACAAATCCCTTTAATTGTATGTATGTATGTATGTAAACACTTTATTGTACACAAAAAAAAAACAGAAAATCTAATACAATACAGAGTTATAATGTACAAAGGCGAACTTATCCCTAATTGTAATTCTAATTGTGATAGGTCCCTGGATTTGTTACATACATTTTCCAGTATTTTTATTTTCTTGTATAAAAAAATCCAATTGCCTTCTATACTCATCCCGTTACTATCTTTTGCCACACGATCTTCGCCAATTTTTAGTAAAGTTGCTGCATATTGCCCCGACTGTGTATCATTGTGCAGTTGGTGGTATATTGGTAGTCAGATACCTTTTTTTTGAGTTTCGTACAAAAAATTAAAAGCTGATCTTTTATTTATAGGATCACTCGTACATCTGTCTGTCCGTCTGTCTGTCACAGCCAATTTGCTGCGGAACTACTGGACTGATTGAGTTGAAATTTGTTACACATTATGTAAATTGATGATCCAAACACAAATGTGCAAAGTATGTAAATAAATAAATGTCAATTTAGTCCACATTTTAGCTGTAGGTAATTTTTTTATGAAAAACCTCCCCCATTGAAGTCGCCAACTTCGCCATACGGATCATTTTAAATTGTGACCAGTCATATTTTTATGACATAAAATAAGGAACTCCCCCTAATAAGTAGAAAAGTACATCTTCTTTCTTTATCTTTGCCTACGCTGATCATTTTTATTTGTCATCAGGACCAAGTCCTGAAATGAGAAATACAAACTTTAACCCCCATTTTATCTCTTTAGGGGGGAATTATGTCCATTTCACCTACACATCAGTTTTAATAAAGTCTATAAATGAGTAAATTTCCATACAATCTTTACCCCCTCCATTTTACTTTTTTTGCATTAAAAAGTAGCCTATGTCTTTTCTCAGGCTTTACAATATCTGTGTACCAAATTTAATTTAAATCGGTTCAGTAGTTTTGGCGAGAAAATGCGACAGACAGACAGACAGACAGAGTTACTTTCGCATTTATAATATTAGTAAGGATTTACTGATATATTTATTTAGTTACATAAATATTTCCAAATGCCTTCTATTCTTATATACATATTTACTGTTAGTTTGTTGGATGATTTTCCCAGGAGACATTTATTTTAATTTATTAGCATTTTGTCCCATTCCAAAAATTTCATTTGACAGAGTCGATGGAGTTCCGCTTACCGGAGCTCCTACTTTTGGGTTTTTTTGGCCCTCCAGGCCTGATATAAAAACGAATCTAACCTAACCTACCTTCGTATTACGATGTAATTACTATTGGGAAAAAATCGCTAATATGACAAAAACGCTCATTCCCGAAATACCAGAATTTTAAAATACCAGATTCTCAATATACTTGAATCTCAAAAAATAACATTTAATTTTCGGTATCGTTGATTATGCTTACCTAATATTTCGAAGCTGGTAATTTGGGAATCTGGTAAAGAGAGTAGTCTGGTATTTTGAAATTGTGGTATTTTGGGAGTGAGCGGACAAAAACGTCTTCTGGGAAAATGATCTAACAAGATGAATATATAACAGTAAATATGTCCAGGAAAAGAAAGCATCGAAATTTTTTATACAAGAAAATTTACATAAAGTAAAGAAGACTATAAGGAAAGAAAGCATTTAGAAATGTTTATATAAGAAAATAAAAATATCAGAAAATACATCGAACAATGTGATTACTTACTATTTATATTTTTTAATATCTGAGTAAGTAGCTTAGTTTTATTTTAATTTAAATATGTTTATTTTTAATTCAAAATTGTAACAGTAGAAATGTTACAGGTGAGACAATTTTTTTTTTACACTTTTAGACAAATAATCCTTAGTCTAGTAATGCTTGCACTATAAGGGTTATTCTATAGAACTATGTTTTTTATATTGAAAATAAAAATGAAAATGTTTATACTCTATGTAAAGTGTGGTCATTCACACAAATTGCTGTCGTCGACTTTCAAGGGTTGTAATGCACACTATTTGAATGAGTGACCCGAAAGTAGGCCCTGTAGCTGGCTGGTTCACATGGCTGGGACCCACCACTTTCTGAGAGAAAACCTGTTGAAAACTTTTTTTTTGTGTAAGTTTTCATGTATGGCACATGTATGGCACCCATTTTTGAGGATAGGTAGGATGCTGATATTATGGTCTTCTTTTTCCTGCTAGAGAGGAGTGTTGGTTTTTCAGGATGTGCCTCAGGAACCAAAATATTTTCCATCCATTTGTTACTCTTTCTTGGATTACTTGCTTCCTGAGATTTCCTTGCTCAAAGACAACCACAGCTAAATACAGTTTTCCAGATCTACCTCCTTCTAAAGTAATAAGTAGTAGTTTCAGTACAGTTTATCACCTTTTTTTTTCATAGATAACAATACCTTACTGCTTGTTTTGGCCAGGTCCTGTATGATACTTTGCAGATGGGCTCGAGAATTCTCGAGCTATTCACTATCTTTTCATCTATATTTATGCATCGTTTTTCCCATTTTGACTTTCTAAATACTTCCTTCAAGACTCAAGAACATATTTTGGGTGAAAGTGGATCACCCTATTGATCTGATTGTACATCAGTTAAAACCTAAGTTGAAGAACTTTTTAAATGGTGGTAGAAATTTAAAGGATCGTTTCGAGGCAATGGTATGGGGATAACTCTAGCGTCTCTAATTACGTGAACACCACTGTATATTACGACTTTGACTGTACATAGACACGGCCTATTTAATAACCATAGCTCGGACAGGTCATAGCAAAAACAAAAACACAAATATTTTCTCCTTGATATTAGTGTAGGTAGATATGTAAGATATTCTTATGTTCAATGTATACATTCTATTCTATAAGCATTTTGCTTTGCTTTTCAGATGGAACTGGCTATATAGAGGATGGCCGTGAAATTTTTGATGATGATGAAGTTGAAGATACTTATTTGGCATCTAACAGTAAAGACGCTGGTCGTGGACAAAAGAGAAAGGCTCGCGTAGCAGCTCCTACTGCTAAGGGCAATATACGGAATCTGTTGGGTGTATTGCCAACCAAAAAGAAAGAGGTTTGACTATATATTTTATCAGTGTCGAAATTATTATGTTGTCCCTCCATCGTAAATAATTTGTTAATATTTTTTAGGACTCTAAAATATCAGAAGATAATATCCTTTCTGATATTATGTCTGATTTAGATGGTAATACAGGATCTATGGCTGCTAGGCTGAAACCGCTGGTCCCCAATAGTACCAGCAGTCTGGATTCCAGTAAAATAGATGCTCAAAATTATTTCAAAAGTTTATCTTCTGCAGTTCAGAAAAATCCAAGTTTATTCAGCAAACTGCAATCGCAGGATGTCAAGACGGACTGTACTATTGATGTTGTAAGTTCCTTTAAATAATTTAACATTCATACATACATAAACTCACGCCTTCATTCCCAGAGTGGGTAGGCAGAGCTCAAGAATTACCAACAACTCTAAAAACTTGTTTATAATTCTGTAAACACATTTTGCACTAACAGGATTTTTTCAGGACGATTTTTAATATAATTTAAAACATAATAAAATAATATTAACCGGGAGCTTAATTACATTTCGTTTAAACCTTCGTCTTTATTATGGATCATTACAACTACCGTACAAATTATTTTAAATTGAATTTCGACGAAAGTGTGCTACCTATCGCATGTCCTAGAAAGATTTGATCCTAAAGCCGCGTTTTCACTTAAGTGTTCTGAACAGTTCTGAGCGAGCAATCGTTCGTTCGTGCGTAAATGAAAACACTTGAGCGAGCGAAGGTGCTTGTTCAGTGATGATCGGCTGGAGGCGACGGACGATTGCTCGCTCACTCATTCATTCAGTGAAAACGACGTCTGTGGCGAGCGAGCTGCTGCTCTGAGCATGCGCTCGGCGTTGTACGTGCTCGGTGGGTGTCCGATCTTTGTTGCAAATCATCTTGAGTGGTGTCTTGGGATGTGTCGTTACCAGTAACTTACTCAAAGCGGGTATTTTACCAGTAACGCTACCAGAAACATTACCAAAAAGCGGTAATATACGGTAACATTCAAATATCGTATCTATAACCTATGTTTTTATACATGTTTATACTATTTTAGCACCAGACGGACCCTTTTAAACTAATAATGATAAGATGGGTTCAGTAGTTTAGTATATTACCAATGTTACTGGTAAAATACTTAATATTTTCGAGTATTTTACCAATGTTACCGGGAATATTACTCCCTCATATTTATACTTCATACATATCTATCACGTGAAAACCGGATACCGAAGTAAGTATAAAATAAAAAAACAATTTTTTTTTAATTATGCACGTCGTTACAATAATTACACTTGTAACTAGATGAAAAACAAACATGGGGTTCACTTAGTATGGAGAAAGTAACTTTGCGTGATTACACAAAAAGTTGACATGAAAAAAAAACTGGCAAGTAGCTTTAAAAACATTCTAAGTTCATAATGATTGTATCCATGTAAGAAACCACTGAAAAAATATTGAAATACTACATCAAATTGATGAGTTTTTGTAACATGGACAAAAGGAAAAATTACAAAAATTCCGACTAAAATGTGATCATATCTCCGAAAGTACTAAAAATCGCTGAATATACATGGGGGTATTTTTGGTAGCCCTGGGTGTGACCTATTTTTTTTTCTCATTTGGACCACTAGTGATCCGACACCCTGTATTAAATAAATGAATAAAGAAAACAAAACAGAAATACACGATCTCTATGTCCGCTTCTGGTAATATTACCGGTAACATTGGTAATTTACTGAGTATTTTACCAAATGGTATTATACTGGTAACGAGTAAGTTACCGTCGGCACATCACTAGTGGTGTCCATGATCGTGTACGGATGACTAGTGAAAACGGAACTCCGCCAACGAACTTCGTTCGTTCGTTCGGTACAATATTGTTCTAAACAATTGTTAATTTCCTCATTGAATGAAAACAGATATTTTCTACTTTGAGCGAACATCGGCAGAACCGCAATCATTTGCTCTAAACAAATGTTTATTCAGAACACCAAGTGAAAACGCGGCTTTAGCGTTAATCGTATCGGATGGCACAATAAAATAAAGTGTGTATATTTGCATCTTTTGCTGGTCCGATTCCGGTTGCGGTAAGCCATTCTCAAAAATCTGCGAAAGCCAATACTCATATTTCTAAAAGTAAAGGGATGCTATCTTTAATATTTATATTTAGGCTACTTTTCATCACTACATAGTATAAAACAAAGTCGCTTCCCGCTGTCTGTCCCTATGTATGCTTAGATCTTAAAAACTACACAACGGATTTTGATGCGGTTTTTTTTAGTAGATAGAGTGATTCAAGAGGAAGGTTTTTATGTATAATAAATTTTGTTTTATGTACGTGTGTTATAGAAAACTCAAATAAACCGAAGCGAAGCGAGGGCGGGTCGCTAGTAAATGTATAAATGCAAAGATCACAATTTGTCTACTCCACGTGCATGTCTGTAATATATATTCGGATGCTATGGCTGAAAGGTGAACATGACAACATGCAACACACACGACAGTCATCACGCAACCGATAAAAAGAGTCGGAGTTACGTAACAAAGTACCATTCTTATAATTCGCCTATTTGGAATGTAGACTCCAAAATGACTCCAAATCATTATTCAAAAAATATCTTCGGGGAACTAAAATACTTTTTTATATCTTATAACTTTCTTGCTTAACTTTCTAAATTAAATAAATTTCTTATAAATTGAAAGAATTAACCTGGTATGAAGACTGCACCGAGCAAACGTCGAACGTCTAGTGGCGTCCTCATTACTATTATTGTGTTTTCTAATTAACTAAATAATTTCCTTGCAATCAGACGATACGAAATTGTAGCGCAAGTAAAAACACAATTTATGGGATACATAACAAACTTTAATAACAATTACCCTTTAAGTAGTCAGCTTAATGGGAAAAGGTGGCCACTTTTTTCCGTTAAGTTGATAACTCGAAGATGAATTGTTATTAAACTATGTGATATACCCTATAAGTTGTGTTTTTATTTGTAGTACAAAAACCTACCGACCAATTTCAAGAAAATACTTTAGTTTATTAGAAAAGACAATAATAGTAATGAGGGCGCCACCTGTACATCCGGCGGACGGTCGGCGCAGTCTTATTCATATTATACTACTTATGTAAAATTTATATTTGACATAAGTAGTATTCATATTTATTTATTTAATGGTGTCCACATACATACATACATACATTAAATCACGCCTGTTTCCCAGAGGGGTAGGCAGAGACCACTTCTTTCCACTTGCTACGATATTGACAAATTTCTTTCGCTTTCATAATAACGTAATTTTACATAAGTAGTGTAATATTGAAAATTGAAAAGTTTCCGAGGGAATAACTATAGTTGAAATCTACGCGGACGTAGTCGCGGGCAGAAGCTAGTATTACATAAATGTTTGTTACACTTACAGGAACAAAGTAAGGAGGCTTGCGAAAAGTCTGAAAAGATAATATTATCAAATAAAAATGAATGGAAAATCGATAAGGAGATTAAAGAGGAGCTGGAAGACAGTGTTTCCCAAAACATAGAAGAGTTTCAGACGCAAGGCATCAACTTCGAGGAGGAGTTTAATAACGAGCCCACCTCTGTAAAAGCCGAAACGGTCACAACAGGGGAGATCCCAAGCACAGCTATTACTATAACAGATGTGGCTGAAGAATTCCTCAATGAAAACTTTGATGTGTCGTCAACTGATAACAAACCTTCACCTAAGACTTTGAAAAAATTATCTAGTAATTGGCCAGAACAGATGGTTGACAATCAAGCTGCCCCATGTGTTCATACTGATGGCCAGTTGCCCCTACAAACCAATGACAAGGGTGAGCAGATATTGAGATTTTTCTGGCTTGATGCTTGGGAAGACCGCTTTGTCAGGCCTGGGGTTGTGTATTTGTTCGGTAAGGTGAACATCGACCCAAACAATAAGAAGGCTGGAACTGTCTCATGCTGTCTGGTGGTGAACAATGTCAATCGGCAGCTGTTTCTGTTACCAAGAGAATATGTAAGTTTGTGTTTTACGTAGCGTAATTTTACTATTTACTTCAAACAGATCAAGATTTAAAAAACGCGGTTCAAAAATATACCTGGGTATTTAAAGTTTCTGTACTGGGTAAGAATTTGTAATTAATTAGTTTATAAAATGCTTTTCTTGTTTGCTTGATAGGTCATAAAGAATGCAACCGCAATTGCTAGCGATTTTTTGTTGTTGGTTTACAGTTTAAGAACCGTCTAATATATACTTGTTCGCAACTCTTATAACTTATATGTATAATAACAAGTGTCAGCGCATTAAACCTTTTGCCAGCAATTTTGTACCAATAATAGTTATACTATAATAATGAAAATACATATGATAGTACTGGAACCAAACGATTAAAGGACTAAGAGGGCACCGTCGTAACCCAAACTGTTGCGCGCCAACTTTAAATCGGCATAAATAATAAATGATCATTCAAAATGAAAAATTCCAAAGATAGTTTTTAAATACTTATTCACTTGTCATAGTTCGTCGACTTTAAAATACATACATACCTCCACGCCTTCATTCCCAGAGCTACAGAATTACCAACAACTCTACAAAGTTGTTGTTCATTCTGTAGCCAAATTATGCACAACCAGAGGCCTATAGCTTATAGTTATCTGAGTGCACGGTCGGTAACCGTTTCTAATCGAGTCGAGTGTCGGCAGTGGGGATAAAGACAGAACTCTCTGCGCGGAACCTAGGCGACATATCCTAACTCATAACTCTCATAAGGCACCAGTACTACATTCTTAATACGATTACACCTGATATCCTTACGGGTAGTAAACTTGGTCTGCCGGGCCGCCGCCTCCCGGAATGAAGGCGTGAGTGTGCGTATGTACTATAATCGGGGCAGTTATAGTGACGACGCGTTGGCCTGTTTGGTAGTGACCCTGTCTACGAAGCTACTGGTCCCGGCTCGATTCCCGATATGGCCAAGTATTTGTGTGAGTGGGAATATACATATGTTTGAGAGTGTTGGATATTATCTATGTACTTATTTTTTCAGTGTGTATTTCTGTATGTAGAAGCCTAGAGCTTAGTTTGGGACTAGGTCATTTCGTGTGAGATCGTCCCTGATATTTTTTATTGTTGCCCGCCACTCCGTCCGCGTAGAAATCGTTTATCTCGGTTAAAAAGTACCCTTTGTCCTTCTACTATCTCCATACCAAATTTCATCGAAATGGGCTAAGCAGTTTAGCCGTGAAAGCGTAACAGACAGAGAGAGAGATACTTTCGCGTACATACCATTAGTAGTTATATTGGATTTATTTATTGATTGCACCGCGATGCCGGGGCAAGCCTGCTTGTTTCACTCTAATTAAACTTAATTTAGGTGTTCGGAGAGTTATAAGATGGTTAATTATTGGAACCTTATAATTATTTTTTCTCTCAAGTCACAAATTAAGAAAATCTAGGTAGGTTGGTTAGTTGCTTCATTTGTAATGATTTAATTTTGTGCTAGTTTTATTAGTTGTCATTTGTTACCTTGATATCTTGCGATGTACCTTAACGTTTAATGCCACGGTCTGGTCTTCCGGAATCTCGTGATAAAAAGGGAAATAGAAATGTATTTCTTAGGGATATTCGTTTCTCAACCAGAGGGGCTATTGGCTAACGCACTCGCAATCGCAATCGTTATCATTTTGAAAATCGAAAGCTTGTCTGCATACAAAATGAAAACGATTGTTCCGCTTTGAAGTCGATGGCGATTGCCAGTGCGTTAGGCAATAGGCCATCTGATCTGTATAAGTAAGATGTGGTGGACTCAGTCCGCGTAGCAAAAGACTTCAAAAACATACCGTCGCATATAATCTTGAACTAATCGTTGACTTACACGGTATTGATATGCAACTTTAATGTATGGATGTAATTTTTTTCTATTTTCCAAAAACATATCATGAAGATCGTGCCGTGCAGCTACGATTCGCCGTGTGGTGGCAAAAGATAAGCCTGGAGTTAAATGGCACTTCATTATTAAGGGTTCTTAATTAACTTTTGAGGTTCAGAAAAATGGAATGAATAGTAACTTTCCTGTAAATGTAAGACGAAACTTAAAGTATCAAGGGTTCATTTACCAACCAAAGATTGTGTTTGATTAACATCTTCTTCCTCGCTAATTAAACAGACCATGTGATTATTGTGATTAACGATATTTTTCCCTTGAGATCGAAGGGGTTTTAGGACAAGTCCCTGAAAATTTACGCTATATTTGAGTAAATATAATGAACTATTGTTCATAACTTCATAAGGAAGAAACCCTGACAACCCGCGAAATGTAAATTGTTCGCCGTTAGGCAACATTGCCAGAAGCGAATTAATCTCTTTTTAATTTTAATTTTTTTACGAGATTTCGATAGACCTACATAAAATGTTATCATCGAAAAAATGACTTGCCGGAGTTCCTTTCGGCGCTTCATCTCCGCAATGATCGTCTTGTTCGGGCCGCTATCGCTAGAAGATTCACTTCATAATACCGATGTGTAAAAGAGCCCTCATGTGACCAATTTACTGACTATTTTTTATTTATTTTTTTAGAAAAAAGTACAATTTATGGTCAAAAATGGATTTATTGCTTTTCAAAATATTGTCCCTTTGCGTAAATGCTCTTTTTCATGCGACTAAACCAATTTTGAAAACTTTTATGCCACTCCTCCGTGGTGATCTCAGAAACATGTTTTTCATACTCTTTGTCAGCCTCTTCTCGTGATGAAAATCGTTGACCGCGGAATTAATTGGTTCTTAATATTTGGGAACAGAAAAAAGTCACAAGGTGCCGGGTCAGGACTGTACGCAGGATGGCTCATAAGTTCTACGTTTTTCATGTTCTAAAATTCGTTTGTCTGTCTGGCCGTGTGGGAACTAGTATTTGATTGTCGTGGTGCAAGATAATACGGCGTTTTCGGCTATTTTTACGGAGTTCGTCAATAACTTCCGGCAAACAAATGGTTGTATACCAGTCACTACTACTATTTACGGTACGACGATTCTCTAAAGCAACAGTAGCCACGTGTCCAGTTTTATTAAGAAAAAGAAGCAATGATCCGCTTAGTGGCACTTTTCACGTGCGCTGCTTTGGTTGGCTTTAACTCATCTTGAAAGACCCATACGCTCGATTGCTGCTTTGTTTTGGGATCATAGCAATAGATCCATGTTTAGTCACCAAATTTGACGCCCCCTCGTTGTATTTGGTAAGCATGGCATTGCACCAAGTGACGCGGTCCGTTTTTTGAGCCTCAGTCAAATTGTGGGGGATCCACCGCGAGCACAGCTTTCTCACACCCAAATGTTTGTGTAGGATTTATTGTATTTGACTCGTGTCTAAGGATGCACGAATCTGGTGGTAGCTAGGTCACATGCTTGTCTGTATCGATCACGGCGCACAGCATCGATGTTTTTGTCGTTCACAGCGGCGACCATCACGAAATTCGTCACTGAGATTGACACGACCGCGTTTGAATTCTGTATACCAGCTATAAACAGTCGTCCTGCGTGGTGCTTCATCGCCAAAAGCAGTTTGAAGGCGGACGAGGCTCTGCTGAGCTGTCAAATTACACTTAAAATCGTAGAAAATCGTACTACAATTTTTTTCCCGAGTTGAATCCATTTTAATGCAGACACGCAATTTTTACAATGGCGCCGCATTGTAATAGTAGATTGACAGCCAAGGGTTGAAAGTGAGTTCGAGGGGAAATGGGTAATTTCACCCGAGTGTGACACTCTACTTTTCATTTCAACTGTGAGGAAAGAGATTGAATATATTCGTGACAGAATAAAGGTCAAATTTCTTGTTTCGAACGGATGTTCGGCGTTCCTCCAGCTTTGTATATAAGCTCCTTGGTCGTAACCAACTCGATTAAACTTTTCTAATGTTGGCAGTATGTATTATTTTCTAGAAGGCCATGCCGAAACGTGAAAAAGAAGTGTCATAATATGCTATCATGGCATTATGGCGGGCAGCAGAATAGAGAAATAATGTATATATGTTGATTTTCTGCAATTGAGTAAAAAATAGACCAGTCGTAAAATGATTTTAACATGAGAGTATAGATCGTAATAAATACCTCGTTTAACGTATATCCGTGTTTAGATATTTGAAAAGCTTTTATTTTAATATTATGACGTAGCTCAACTATCATAGAATCCGTGGCCAATCGTAACTATTAAAAAAAAAACACTTTCCACCCTAGGGGTGAAAACGCAATTTTCCACCCGGCTATCTACCCATTCAAATGAAACTTTCCGAACAGGAGAGATGAAAAAACTATTGACAGTCAGATGAAATCAACTGCATTCTACTCTACAGCCAAAGAGTTCCATTTTCAAACGTTGTAATTACTTTTCAAATATTGTTTATATTATGTAAGTGGCCAGTTGCGGAAACTTTTAGTGTGACCTATGTATACCTATCTACCTCTACAGTGAGTCCGAGTATTGCAATCGTAGAATTTAAGGGTATGTTGTATGACTCCAAAATAAAGCAAAAGAAAACGCCTTTAAGTTGATTTTAAAAACCTACTTAGGCCTACTTAGGTTATAAGAACCCTAGGTTGAATTGAAAAGGTATTAAATTTAACTTTTTTTGTACATATGTACTATGTATGTATGTATGTATATATGTATGTATGTATGTATGTATGTTTGTTCCTTTGTGGTGCTCTAGAAACCAAACGCGTGGGCTGATTTTGATGGTCCATGTCAATCGATTTGTCTCAATCTCATAAGTGTAACCAAAGATATGACAGTAATCAAAATTCTATATGGCGGTAACCGGAAGCCAAATTGTAAGAAAGAAAAAAAATACCTAGACTAAACGCCAAATTTGTATATAGACTAATCTCGGAGTAAGTCTTATTCCAGTAAGGTAAAATCGAACACATGTCGACGTGGTGTATCATTGAATAGGTACCTATTTCATAAAAACCGGACAAATTCGAGTCGGACTCGCCCACCGAGGGTTCCATACAAATGTATAGGTACTACATAGACCCTGTTTTTTGTGATTTAATAGTTTTTTTTTAGTTTCCGATTTTTCCCTATACTTGTAGTATAAGCTGGAATTCCATTGAGAGTGTCGAAATATACGTTTTTTAAGGCATAAACGGCCGATTTTTTTTCACGTTAACTTAGGAGTTTGTTTTTTTCACAGCTTCAAGGGACTGTAGACCTGAGTACCTATATAGTTTTAATTTCAACTTGATACCTAAACTCGTACCCGAGATAAAGGGTCTTGACAAACAGGTGGACGGATGGACGGATGGACGGACAACAAAGTGATCCTATAAGGGTTTCGTTATTTTCCTTTTGAGGTACGAAACCCTAAAAATCATAGGCTTCGTTCATCATCTTTCATTTTCAATGATCATTTATGATTTATAACGATTTAAAGTTTGTCAGGAACAAAACGGCTGGGATTTTTTATAAGCTTGCTTTTAAAACTTTTAATCATTCATTATAATTAAGTCTGAAATTTTTAGGAATTTGTCAAGTGTTACGTGAAACTGTGTCGCCACATTGTTTCGATGAATTGTTTTTATCTGGGCCTCTGTTCTCGGCGGTAAAAACCATATCGCCTTTGACCTGCTATCGCCGTGTTAACGTTTTGGGAGCCCTTGTTTACCAGGCCAAAGATATAATGATATTTAGGGCCTGGAATAGCGGCCCAGATGAAATGAATTACATCTCAACAAGCGTTACAAGTACAGTAAAATGTGTCCAAATAGTGGTGTTGCCATAGCAATACTCTTCTTTACTTTGCGTTGCGAATTTGGGGAAAAAATAAAGAGATAATGGGCTATATAGGTGGGATATATGTATTTAACGACGAGAGCCTAGTTGGTAGTGACCCTGCCTACGAAGCTAGAGGTCCTGGGTTCGATTCCCGGTATGGGCAAATATTGGTGTGATGAGCGCGAGTATGTGTTTCTGAGTCTTGGATGTTTTCTATGTATTTAAGTTTTTATTTATCTTTTTAAGTATTTCTATCGTTTTCTTGTATCCATAGTACAGTCACGAACCGGGATTGTTGAGCCACTAGCCACTGTCCGTATTTTGGCTTGCGGCCGTGTAATGCAAATCGGGTTTAGTCCAGTATTATAACTCTGATAAATTATGAAGAGTATTGACGTGAGTTAACATTCCCGTGTTGCAGTCACAGCTTGGTTATGTTACTTAAGGTGGTATGGTGGTGGTTGGTGGTCCAATGTGTATTTGCATCTCACAGTTTGTTTAAAAAAATGTGAGACGCAACGCACATTGGGCAAAGATCTTGGACAAGTGGAATAGCAACCGCTTTAAGACTGCGCCGAGCGTACGCCGGATGTACAGTGGCGCCCTGATTACTATTATTCTGTTTTCTAATAAATTAATGTATTTTCTTGAAATTGGTCGTTAAGTTTTTGTAACTACAAATTAAAACACAACTTATAGGGTTTATCACATAGTTTAATAACAATTCACCTTCGAGTTATCAACTTAACGGAAAAAAGTGACCACCTTTTCCCGTTAAGCTGACTACTCAAAGGGTATTTGTTATTAAAGTTTGTTACGTATCCCATAAAATGTGTTTTTACTTGCGCTACAAAAACGTATCGTCTGATTGCAAGGAAATTCTTTAGTTAATTAGAATACACAATAATAGTAATGTGGCGCCACTGGACGCTCGACGTTTCCTCGGTGCAGTCTTAATGATGAAGTCAAAATCGTCCCCCTGGAGTTTTCAAGTTCAATTCTTTGTTGAATGGCTACTCAAGGTTGGAAGTTACACGTGATCGGTAAAAATGCTATTTTGCCGCCGTTTTTCGTTACATAGATAGTAACCTTCTTACAGTAAATCATGTCAGTTGCTAGTGTTGGTATTAACATTAAGTTGTGCGCTGTTTATACGTTACGAGGGGCAACTGTGCTCAATTATGCCAACCCGACGGAACTAGTGCGGGACGATCATGTCCGACCGAAATAGAGATGGAGAGAGGGAGTATTATTTTGATGATTACTATGGTTACGTTTAAACAACAAACGGAACTCTGTTTTTACTGGTCGTTACAAAAGGGTTGCTATGGTCACATTTCAATAATGAAAAACAGCGGCATTCGTGTAACACAACCAAGTTAAGATGATAAGCTAGTGGTTCAACAATCCCGGTTCGTGACTGTACAAGCTTAGAGCTTAGTTGGGGACTATAGTGCCCGGCCGATAAGAAGTAAATCCTGACACATTGCACAACCATGATGTTTCTGAATATGGATAATCTTGACAGCAGCAAAACAATGCTGTTATTACTATTCCTTCACACGCAACCAATCAGTTTACCATTGTTTTACCGCTGTCAACAATGTCAACACTCAGAAACTTCATGGTTGTGCAATGTGATAGGATTGACTTCTTATCTGCCTAGTACTGTAGGTCAATTTGTGAGAGATCTCTCTCTTATTTATAATTACAACAAAATTAATTCGATTTTAACGATAACCGGATTAAAATAACGCTGCAAAAATTACACGTTGCATTGCGAATTGTTGCAAGACCCACACAGATGCAAAATTAAGCGATATCGATATTTATTTTGATTAATAAGTTATTGAAATTTTAATATTCCCATACTAAAATGTCATGGCCGATGTTATGCAATATAGCTTTAAAAAATGTGAATTACAAGCACCTACGTCGTCGTCGTCGTCATAACTATCGTTAGTTTACATAATATAACAAATAGGTAATCTTTTTAAGTTTTCCAAAAAATTAAGAACGCCGTCTGGCTACCCGCCGTCTTACTATCCTACTAATATTATAAATGCGAAAGTGTGTGTGTGTGTATGTTTGATACTCCTTAACGCTGCAACGGCTAGACGGATTTGGATAAAATTTGGAATGCAGATAGCTTATACACTGAAATAACACATACTACTTTTTATCCCGGAAAATTTAAAATTTCCCGAAGGACTTATAAATGCGAAAGTGTGTCTGTCTGTCTGTCTGTCTGTCTGTCTATCTGTTACCTCTACACGCTTAAACCACTGAACCGATTTAGGTAAAAACTGGTGCAAAGATAGTTTGAATCCTGGGAAAGGACATAGGATAACCCCTAAGGGGGTGAAATAGAGGGTAAACATTTGTATGGAGCTACGATATAAACGAGTTCCACGCGGACGGAGTCGTGGGCATTAGCTATATACAGTGTGGAAATTAAACTCAGGCCCTGGAGGGAAACTACTTTAAATCCTTAAGCTAGCTCATTTTACTTAAAGGAGACATTCCTTTATTTTTGAAAAGAAACAAATCTGCATTAAAAGATTTTTTTAAACTCGCTTGCTTCGCCCGTGACTCGAACCAACTAAAATTTAAAAAAATAAACACTTTATTTTATTATACTAATCGGTAGTATTAATATTCAGGATAAAGTTTCTCTAACAAACATTTGGTCTTAAAAATAAAAATAATCGTTAAATCTAACATCAACTTTATTTTACTATGAAACTTGCTATGAAACCGTTCAAGAGCTAAGGATTGCGGTAGAAAATGTTATTAGGGGCATACACCACAACACTTTGCTGAAGGCTACAAGAAATGAATTTCAACGGCGACTAATGTTGTGTAGCCGGAACGACGGGGCTCATTTCGAACAATTTATCAGTTAAATAATTTAAGTGTTACAAAATTGATAGTAAAATAAAGTTGATGTTAGATTTAACGATTATTTTTATTTTTAAGACCAAATGTTTGTTAGAGAAACTTTATCCTGAATATTAATACTACCGATTAGTATAATAAAATAAAGAGTGTTTATTTTTTTAAATTTTAGTTGGTTCGAGTCCCGGGCGAAGCAAGCGAGTTTAAAAAATCTTTTAATGCAGATTTGTTTCTTTTCAAAAATAAAGGAATGTCTCCTTTAAGTAAAATGAGCTAGCTTAAGGATTTAAAGTAGTTTCCCTCCAGGGCCTGAGTTTAATTTCCACACTGTATATAAATACCTGCTTAACTTATGATCGATATGAATATCCTTAGGTATAATCTTATTCTCGCAAAAACTTAATTAACTATGATAATCTTTTAGTCCAGTCAATATAGACATTCCAGTTTGCATTAATTCCCAACAAGCTGGATTTTTGTGCAGGCCTTGAATACGTCATTACAAATGATATGTCAAAAGTCCCCATCGATCCCGCTTGTGCGTTGTTTTTTATTCGAGGTCAAAGGTCACAAATTTGCGTTTTTTGCGTATATCTCTGAAACAATGAGAGCTACCGAAAAATAGTTCAAACAAAGTTTGTAGATCGTAAAATTGTCTACAAAAAAGATCTCAACACTTTTCTTCTACAAAGCATCGCTTTCGAGATATCGTGACTTTAGACCGCAGGAAAGTCGTATTTTCGACTATATGCACACATTTCCGCACCACCTCTGAGGTAGTGTAAGTACACGGCGCTTTTTTTTTAACGAATAGGAATACTCAGTAGGAATACTCCACAATATATTTTTCATCACACTTGCTCGTAAATGGTGTTATTCCATGCCTGTATACAGAAGGACAATGGCCTAAATTGTTCCCGCGGGAATTATGGCGAGTTTGTCATCCCTAGGGAGTAATGACTTTCTTTTTAAAATTTGCAACTCTTTCGTACATCATTTCTGATTAAGGAGGTTTAATTTTCAGCCAAAAATTAAATCGGTTTCTAATTTCATCTTTAAAAATTAGCTATAGACTAACTTACATTACACAAAACCTATACGCTTCATTAAACTTCATTATTTTTATACCTATTTCAAGTTTATATCAACATTTATCATTAATTTTAGTAATTATACATTTTTATCAAATTGGCTAAATCTGGCTCGAATCCAGGTCGAAACTAAACGCAATTATTATCTGTGGTAGAGGTCACAAAAAAAATATCGTTTCCATTTACGTTCCCGTTCGTCAAAAGTTATTTCTTTATATTTTGCAGAGTTAAAGTGTTTTTTCTCGCAAATGTGATGAAAACCATTGTGTGTATCACAGGCAGTAAGGGGATTACTAACTCGAGTCATTAAAAGCCGTCGGCTTCGGCGTCGGGCTTCTAACACTCTCGTTAGTAATTCCCTTTTTACTACCCTTGATGCACAATGTCGAGAATGTTGTGTTGAATGTTGTTGTTGTGTGATGTTCGAGAGAATGTAATGGGACACTATTTTATTGATGATTTTTTTTTTTATTTAAATTTAACGAAAATTTTAACAGCAAGAAAATTACATCATCATTTATCATCAAATTCTTCATAGTCACTCGTTTCTTCCTCTTCACTGTCTTCTTCCTCTTCTTGCTCGATTTGTATAGACTGCTCCAAGAAGAGAGATATATCAGTTATATCCTCATCAATTTCGAAACGATCTTCATCTGTTGCATTTGATTCAATGTTGGTGCAAGATTGGCCTCAGCAATTGGTACATACCAATGAACAATACAATCCAACTTTTCTGCACCCGCAATTGTTTGTGCAGCCTTTTTTGCAATTACAAAAAATTGTATTGAGTAATTTTTCTGGAGCAGGTGGCAGTAAAGTCTGGATTGGCTCCAAACTATTATTCATCAATTTCCAGCCCCAATCTTCAGGATTTAGATCATTGCCTAGCCACACTTGCACTTGGTAGAACACACGAAACAAGTGTTGATAAGCAGAAGCAGATGTTGGAGGGAGACAAGAGAACTGCACTCTCTTATTGTTTCTTGTATTTTTCACAAAACTCAAATATCTATACTTGTCTATCGATTCCATTTTTTTTGGAGCTCCATACATAGCAAGGAGAACACGAATTCCATTGGTGAAGATAACATCTGCTGACGAGTTAATATTTGTAAATACTTTTGCATTATCAATCAAGTCTTCACGTTTTTCAAACAATTTGAATACTGTATTTTTGCCTCTTTTGAAAATTGCTGATGTCGTATCACAGCCAGTTATCGCATGAAGGAATAATATATGAGGCTGACATTTTGGATATGCAGTTAAACTTGTGTGCATGGGGCAAATAAAACTATGTTCTAATATTTTTTGTTCAAATGGTTAACCCCATGACGCATACTGGCCACGTATGAGTGCATATTCGTATTTTCTATGTTTAAAATAGCCATAATACGAGAACAGTGCGCCGTAGAAGAAAAAGTGTTGAGATCTTTTTTGTAGACAATTTTACGATCTACAAACTTTGTTTGAACTATTTTTCGGTAGCTCTCATTGTTTCAGAGATATACGCAAAAAACGCAAATTTGTGACCTTTGACCTCGAATAAAAAACAACGCACAAGCGGGATCGATGGGGACTTTTGACATATCATTTGTAATGACGTATTCAAGGCCTGCACAAAAATCCAGCTTGTTGGGAATTAATGCAAACTGGAATCATAATTTAATCTATTTTGACTGGACTATTTGTAATGAAGCTGTTTTTACAACAGATTGAATGCTAAAAGACTATTTGATGCTGACTGTAAAGATATACTGTTTTACAACTTTATAATAGTGAAATATAAGAATATTAAATGATTTAATGGAAATAATCAGTAAGTTTGTCAAAACACTACTATAAAAAAATATTAAACGGTGCTATTTTTGTATTAAACAATTCACGTCAAATATTGAAATACTTGGCCGCGATCAAATAAACAATAGGAAAAAAATACTGTAAAATAAAGTTATTGTGTCGGAGATGTATTTCAAACTGTATAAAACGTTACTGAAATTACTGTCTAATCAAACGTTATATCAGTATCTGACATCAATGATTTCAAACCTTAACTCAATTTTTAGTTAATTATAGAAACCAGTCGATACATAAGATCTCTTCATTTCAAAAAGTGGGCGTTTTGGAGCGGATTGGATAGTCGTTTTTGTTAGAGGTTACCTTCCATACTTATTATATTTCAATGACTTCATTATGTATGTATGTATGTAAACTGCACAAAAATATAAATATTCCAATATTGTTATTAAAGCAATGTACAAAGGCGAACTTATGCCTAATAATTGAGTTTATCAATGTAGGACCTCCCTACCTGTCATTAAGTTGTGCCCCCTGGATTCCTGTCTGTGACCATAATAGAGCGAGTGCCGCGGAAGCGATTTATATTGTTTGAGCGTTATGTTATGTTATCCGTTTTTTGGATTAAATTGTTGTATGTTATGTGTTTTGTTATTAAATAAAGCGATGCAGATGTATCATTTTATCTTTTTAGAAAACGTTATTTGTTTCGCTCATTATAACAATTAAATGTTGAAATTATCTAAAGTGGAGTTATATGTTATGACTGTTATGAGTAATATATATCTTGTCGTTATATGTTCTATTACTTACCGTAACGAAACTAGGCGTTACTATATGTTACACTTCACCAACTTGAATTAAAGTTGAATGAATTTTGTACGAAAACTAATTCTTCTAAGTTTTTGTTTTAAATTAAACTGCAGCGACACGGTTTTGTGTGAAGACCTGTTCTGTGCTTCCGTGGGAAACCAAAGGAGCACTCCATAGTGAAAAGTAAAGTGCTCCCTTCTGATGATAACTCTTAAGACTGCACCGAGCAAACGCCGAGCGTCCAGTGGCGCCCCATTACTAATATTGTGTTTTCTAATTAACTAAAGAATTTCCTTGCAATCAGACAATACGTTTTTGTAGCGCAAGTAAAACACAATTTATGGGATACGTAACAAACTTTAATAACAATTACCCTTTGATTAGTCAGCTTAACGGGAAAAGGTGGCCACTTTTTTCCGTTAAGTTGATAACTCGAAGGTGAATTGTTATTAAACTATGTGATATACCCTATAAGTTTTGTTTTCATTTGTAGTACAAAAACTTACCGTCCAATTTCAAGAAAATACTTTAGTTTATTAGAAAACACAATAATAGTAATGAGGGTGCCACTGTACATCCGGCGTACGCTCGGCGCAGTCTTAAAAAGACCCTTCAAATCAAATTCTAAAACTAAAATTAATTAATGTATTTACAAATTTCAGAAATTAGATCCGATTACGTTAGAACTTACAGATGAAGAGGTAACCATGATGGACGTGTATGAGGAGTTTAACAGCTCGGTAGCCGGCGAGTTGGGCCTGAAGGAGTTCAAGTCCCGGAAGGTCACGAAGAACTACTCCTTTAATCTCCCTGACATACCTGCGCAGTCCGACTACCTGGAGATCAAATACTGTGTAAGTACTGCTATAAATCGAACACGGGATTTAATCGCGTACTCTCTAAGTAAGTATATTAATTATCCTATTCTAAATATAAATACTGACTCATCGATATCCATGTCACTTTAAGGTCACGTACGTTACCAACGAGTTGAGGAACAAGCTCGCTGGATCCGGGCGGCTAGCACAAGTTGCGGCGACTTGTGTGTCGCTCGCTAATCCCTCTCTATATGCTTGCGCAGTGAAACTTGTGCTAGCCGTACTGTAACCGCCTATTTACTCTTCCTGCTCGATAATTTAATATGTACAAAGTGAATAACGAAATTAAACGAAAAAGGGTTCTGTTTAGAAAAAGAACCACGGGGCATTATTGCCATACGGCGTGGGACTTGGTGTACTGAAGGCACTTGTAAGTTTTTATATCAAGTTTTTTTTAAAATAAATCGTGACTCTGACGCACGATATAAAATGTAATGGGCCAGTAATAAATAAAACAGTCATTTTCGTTTTTTATCCCATACATCACGTTTGATTGGTAACTGTTCAGTTCTTTCATTATGTATGAACGTAAATTTTGTTAAACTCAAGTCACAGCCTGAGCAAAAAACCATAAATGACGATCACGCAATAAGTTTGAGTTCCGTAACACACAGCGTAAATGTATGATATTAAGGTATTTCCACACTTGCGATTTGATGTAAGATGTGATATTCCCGAAGTGACATGACAATCGAGTCAACGTGAATTTTTATATGTGACGTGTGATTCGCGACATGAAGCAATCTGCAACCTATTGTTATATTCGCTACTTTATGTTACTCTTGCGAAATGTGATGTAACTTGACGCTCCTCACGACCGATCGGCTCAGCCATAGAATAACTATGTTTTGAACTTATTAGGGTTCCGAACCCAAAGGGCGCCAACTATTAATAAGCCTCCGCTGTCCGTCTGTCACAGAGCATATATTACTATTACCGCTTTCATCATCATCATTTCAGCCGAAAGACGGCCCTGCTGGACCCGGCCTCCCCGAGGTTTGCCACAAGAACCTTGCGCCGCTTGAAATCCAACGGTTTCCCGCAACCTTAACCACGTTGTCGGTCCACCTTGTTTGAGGCCTACTACTTGCGTTTTCCGATATTACCGTTTTAACAACAAATATAAAAAATATTAAACTTAAAAATGAAAGGGGCTATATACGAGTACAACAAACGTAAATTTTTCGGGGTTTTTTGATCAATCATCGCTGCAACTCTTGAACAGTTATAGGAAGACAGTAGAATTTTGCAAGAGTGTATTTCTATTACCGCTATAACAACGCATAATAGAAATAAAATAAAGTTAAAAATTAAGTACCCGAAACCGACGTGCGCGCCATACATATATGTCTTCATGCACGTTTTATATTTTTAAATGGGTATTTTTGATGATTTGATCTGTATTTAATAAAAAAATAAGTAAAACGATGCAATGTCTTTAAAGTTAAATTTCAAACATGAATTTTAAGTAAATTTCGAACTTATAATTTGTGCAGTAAGATTTGAACCTTTATCAAAATTCAAAATTGGAAATGTACTTTAAAGCCAACGTTTCACTTTCGACATCATATGAATTAAAGGGTTAAATGATAACATTGATAACATTAAAATACAATGAACAATAAAGACTGTACACGACGACATCCGGCCACGCATGCTTTGGTGTATTGATTCAACGAATGCCAATTATCAAGCAGCAATTTTGTAATAGCCAGTGGTTATGAAACTGCGTAATAAAATTAAAATCATAATAAAATGTTAGAGCGTCTGTGACTTAGACCCTTATATAATTAAACATCGGTATCAACGGTCAATTTTCATGGCACCCGGTAGAGGTAGCAAAAAAAGAATTACATTCGAATATTTAATGAATACTGACGTTTATTTTCATTTTAATTATGCTGCAGCTAACTGTACCTATAGTTATACTGTACCTACTTATACTTAAAGAGGTTTGCGGGTGGTAGGACCTTGTGCAGGGTTCATCCGGATCGCTACCACCATCTTATCCATTAATCTACCGCTAAACAGCAGTGTTCGCATTGTTTAGTTCCGGTTTGGGGATAAGACAGCCGGTGAAATGGCTAGCACAGAGGCATTCCATCTTAGTCCTCTGGGGTGGCAACGCATTTGCAGTTGTGAATGCGAATGTCTATGGGTCACAGTTTCCACTAGGGATGTTCCGAATGTCATATTTTTCACATTCGCGAATTCGAATGTCAATGTTCAGAGTGCGAATGCGCGAATGCGAATGCGAATGATAAGGAATCACATAAAAAAAATATAAATAGGTAAATAAATTTTATTAATTTTTATTAATAATTATATTTCAGAAAAAGTAATTTTGCCGCTTTTTCCATCTAAAAAGTAATTTCTCGGGCGAGTCACGACATGATCTGTGCACACATTCGCATTTGTTAAATATTCGCATCAATTATTGCGAATGCGTATGTCGATACGAATGATGCAAATCATTCGCATATGCGAATGTTCGTAACATCCCTAGTTTCCACTTACCATCAGGTGGCCTGTGTGCTCGTTTGTCTTCTCTATGGCATAAAAAAAAACTAAATAATGTTATAGAACCTTAATACTCATTTTGCATTCGAAAAATAATATATGCCAAATAGGTAACAATTGACAATTTAATTGACACACCAAATAAATATAAGCGAATGTGAAAAGGTTATTCAGACATTTAAAAATTATTATACTATTTTATAACAGACGTTGAAAATTTTGATTGATTGAGTTTTTTTTCCACTACCTCTAGGTAAAACAAACGTTATATAAAATTTTGTGATTTCTAATATTGCCGATCCACATTTTGCACTAAAAGGCACTAAAATGTAAATAGGACAGAAAACCTAGAAAAAAAAGTTGTAATTTTTAACGCTAACTCCCCATAGAAAATCCCCGATCTTCCTGGAAAAAATGTTGAACCCAAAAGTTTTAGTAAATTTTGCATTCTACAATATTGCAGAGCCATGATAAGCACTAGAATTAACTTTAAAGTAAGTATAGGCAAAAAAAAACGGAATGGCGACAGGCAGATCCGTATTCTGCAGGATAAAAACCCTCTGATAACGTTGTCACCCCACCTGTTACAAGATTTGCCGCTTGCATTGTTTAGAGACGCGTTTTCCAGTGTTGGGCCTAGTCTACAAGGTTTGAATAGATCTGTCAACTCCGGTGTTATTGCGGAGTTGATAAAAATATCTAGATCGACACCATTTCACGCCGTTTAATTAGGTTATAATGTGTTTAAACATAATGAATATATCCATCAAATTAGCCTGTATCCATTCATTGTGGGATGGTTTGGCTTTCTCCATGAAGCGCCAATTATACTGTGGTATTTAGAGCTTTTGGTATAGTTTTCTTTCAAAAAGTCATTCAACACAATTCATGGGTCATATTAAATATAGACAAATGACGACATTGACTTGGCTCAAGTGGACCGCGGTCGAGGTGATCATTGTCCCAATAGTTTGTGTCGGCAAACACTCCCACAACGAAGATTCGCGATAAACACCGCAAAAAGCTTGCTGGGTGGATTGACAAACATCGTCAGAATTAATGGGTGAGTTACGAAACCAGAACTGAACTCGGCGCGTTTGCTCGGAACTGCAGCTTAAAAATAGCAGGTGGCATAGTTTCGCACCGCCGGCGGCTCCCGGAGGTTACATCTATCTATCTATCTATATAAATCAAAATGAATCACTAAATGTGTTGCTAAGCGCAAAACTCGAGAACGGCTGAACCGATTTGTCTGATTTCTTTTTTGATGTGTTTGTTATTGTCAGGATAAGGTTTATATGTAAGAAAAAAATTGAAAATTCCAACGGGAACGGGAAATTTGCAGCGGGGCGAAGCCGCTGGCGGGCAACTAGTTATTTATGATGTTAAATTTTTATATGATGATTGTTACTTTAATTTTATATTAAAATTAACTTATACCCGCGATTTCATCTGCGTAGATTTCGACTGTGGCTATTCCCTAGGGAACTTAAAAATTTTTCGGGATGGACAGTAGCCTATGTATTAATCCAGGGTAAAAGCCATCTCCATTTCAAATATCCAAATCCGTCCCGCCGTTGTAGCGTGAAGAAGTAACAAAATTAACACACATACTTCGCATTTATAATATGAGTAGGATACTATATTGTAAAAACTTGACATTACACTACGGTACGAAATACATTCTGGAGTATAAATGAATGTCTTGTATGTTATTGTAGTTTTACCCTCTACGTTACTCGTTCAAGTATTGACATCTCTCCGGTGTCTACAACATGAACTGTTGTTTCAGGCGACGTTCGCAGCGCCTCCCACAGGTAAAACGTACCGGACATTCTCCCATGTATTCGGATGTAACACGTCGTCGCTGGAGACTTTTCTCCTCGAGAGGAAGATCAAGGGGCCGTGTTGGCTGGAGGTGAAGCAGCCCGCGGCCGCGCGAGCCAAGGTCTCCTGGTGCAGGCTGGAGTGCGCCGCCGCGCGCATGGAGGCGGTCGGCGTGGCGCGCGCCGGCGACCTGGACCCGCCGCCGCTCGTCGCGCTTGCGGTGAGACGCCCGACCCCCCGACACTTGCTTTCTCAAACTGGACCAATCGTTAACTCTAATTAAAACATCACCTTAAGGCGATCTGAGTTTAGGGCAAACACGTTTAATGGGCTGTGAAAGCCACAATTCCACCCCATTCAATTTAAACAATGTAAGGAAGATAAGTAAGATTTAAAAAAAAATGAGAACGAAATACGGAACCCTTATAATCTCGTGATGCCCGTCTGTCTGTCTCTCCGCTTGTCCATATCCATTTTACTCAAACACTTACGAAAAATGTGGTTGAAATCTGATTGGTCTAATGTAAACACATATGTAAACATTTAAAATACCTACTAAAACCCGTATAGGATGACTTCGTCTCCGTATGTCTGTCAGTCTGTCATGATCATTTTTCTCCAGAACGTCTGAAATGATCGGGTTCAAATAAATGTATACAGTGTGTTACCAGCACCCTGGCTTTTTTTTAAGTACCTAGGTTAAAATATCGTATATATCCTGTAACGTAACTATGACATTAATTTAATTAATAAACAAATTTTCAGGCTTTGTTAACTTTCTAACAACATTTTAATTGCCAACAATGTAAAGCACAGCAATTCGAAAAGTGTAAATGACAATCGACGAATACTTTGATTATTATGATTTGCCCCCGTACCACAGCTTGCCTTGTACTAAGCAACAGCGACGATGAACACGCAGCACATGCACTATACCGTGGGCCTGAGGAACCCGGCAGATTTTAACCATCGATTTTAGAGCCTATTTAGAATATAAAATGTGGGATAACATGTAGTTAATTATCGCAAAATTCCCGAGATATTCATTACTTTAAAAAAAACTCGATTTGTAAAATCTCAAGTGTAACACACCCTAAGAACGTGACGTACAAAGTTAGACACGCTTTAAATAAGCTAGAATTTAAAATTCGGTTTGTATACGTTTGTAACAGACAAAGTAATCGCTCCTACCAGTAAGTAGGTATAGTCCATTTCAAATACGAAGGCCCAATGCACTTGAAACTTAACAATAGGGCTCATATTGTTTGCCTTTTGTTATCTATTGTTAACGCCTAATGACCGTCACAAGTGCATCGGGCCTTCGTATTTGAAATGGACTATACCTGCATATGGAACGTATGATTTCTTTAGGATGAAATCGTGGCCATGCTTACGGTTTTGGTGATGAGAATGAAGTTTTTTTAGGTCTGCCAATAATTAAGATTTTATCTTAAAAATGAAGCGTGGCATTATGAATCAATAAAATAAGACGAGCATGCTATGCCTTCATGACGTTTGTTGTCATGACGCGACACCATGACAGTACCGTCACTCCGCGGTCGTACATCGTATGATGCCGGAGTTATTCGTGAAGTGCCGTTTGCTTACTGTTTCTCGCCAAGGGTATGGATAGGATTATTTTTATCTCACTCTCTCAACTAAAGATTTGTTCACAAGGAAGTGCTAAACTAAATTGCTTAATTTTGTTCTAAAACATTTTTTTTAAATACGTTGTTGGACTTATGTTGATATAACATTTTTTACTCATATTTTAGTCAGGAATAGGTGGTTAAAATTTGTCGGGCTATTCCCAGTTGTCCACACCCCTTTGTCCACACGCTCGAAATTATGTGGACATTTCACACTCTTTAAATTTACTCAACTGTGTTAGTTTAATATCAACAAAAGAACATTAATAATAAATTTCTAAAAAAAAAACTGGGATTTTTTTTCCCACTTGTCCACAGTGTGGACAAAAGGGGTGTGGACAACTGGGCAAAGCCCAATCTGTCGGGTTCCTCAGGCCCACGGTGTTTTAAAAATGGACAGTATCTAAGAAAATTAATTTAAAGTTATTTTAATTATTTTTTATTTGATAATACTCGCAAACAATTGCTGAAGCAACATATTATCGGCAGTTTTAATAAATGCCCGCATGCCGCTGACACACTGTATAGTGATCCGCAAAATTACCAAAATTATTATAAATTATTGAAGCAGTTACAAGAATGGCCTTTCAAAAATCAATTGTCAATTTTGTAGTTTTTTATATATTATTATTTTCGGTAATTATAATTAGCGTGAAATCGCAAAGAAAAAACCCTGTACTCAAGATAAATATCTAAAAATGCTATGATGAATATAATTTATATACTACAGGGAACAAAAAGAGTTACTTTACAATGAAGTTTTAAGGATGAAGTTAAAAGCATGAAATTCGGATTGATGGATGGTCATAAGAATCAATTTGACCCGTAGCACACGAAAGATAACAAAAAAGGAAAGGAGTTATGACGTCATCTGTTTTTGACATTTCTGTATTTAACTCTTTATTAAATGTAGTAGTTAAATAAAATAAGTTGAATTTTAAAATTGTGGAAATGGCTTAAAAGCGTGAAACAGATGTAAAATATCGAAATTGCAGTAAGTTACGATTATCTTGAAAACCTCTTACTGGAGCTATACGCAGCTCGTTCATTGTTCAGCATCAGTATAATGATAATGACCGTTCGAAGTTTTACGCAATTCCCATAGTTTAGGAGTAAGTGTAGTATCTCGGTAACTATAAGGAAAGAGCTATTCGCGAGCACTCAGAGCAGACATGTCGCAAAATTTATTTAAAATCAAATAAACAGTAACCGAGTAAAATAGTGCCGTGAGTGAAATAAATAAAACCTATTTTGCGTAATTGATAAAATTACGGTAACGCCTTTTCAACTGTGCGCGATTTCACTAATCACCTAGAGGAAAGAGGACGGTTGTTATTTTTCGACTCCCTCGCATGCCAGCCGCTGTGCGTAAGTTTCATTCTATACTAAACCATAACAGCGAACCTTTAAGAATGAGTGTTAAAAGATCAACTGTCAATGGTTCATACGGTTCACAACCGGACCTGTCGAAGTTACAAAAAGCTGATGCTGCTGATATGCAAGTCACACTGCGAAAACGTAAACAGCCAGGGCCGGACTGTACTTGCACTAATGAAATATCATCTTTCCGAGAAGAAGTGACATCACTGTTCAGAGCCCTTACTGAAAATCAAAACGAATTCTTAAACACATTGCGTGAGGATATAACCCAAATAAAAACAAAAATAGATACTTTACAATTAGCTACTGAAAATCTGGCTGCTGACAATAATGTGTTAAAACAAGAAATCTCACAACTTAAGCAACACACCTCTGTAACAGATGAAAAAGTTAAGAGCCTACAAAATGACGTCAATATTCTCAAAAGTGGAACATCTAGTGAAATCCAAAATGTGCGCTCCTGCGATGATGAAGCAGTAATTAGGGAAATTAGTGAACGCACAAATCGAGCAAAAAATGTAATAATTTACGGGATAACAGAATTAGCAGAGGGAAATGCCGAGGAAAAACAAGAACACGATAAAAGCGAAGTCCTCAGTGCAACTCGATCACTCATGGGCAACATACCCGCCCCCCAGAAGATCATGCGCCTCGGAAAATTAAATCCAACGAAGATCCGACCCGTAAAGGTCTATTTTGATTGCTCACAGATACCAAAGCAACTGATGCAGAATAGGAACAAAATCGAGAATAAAGATATTAAAATTTATACAGATCTTACACCCACTCAGCAGAACCACCTGAAATTACTGCGTCAAGACCTCTGCAACAGACAAGAGAGTGGTGAAAAGGATATAACTATAAAATACGTAAATGGCGTTCCTAAAATAGTTACAACTGTCCCTTCAAAAAACTCCAAACCATAAATAGTCACAATGATCAACCTAAGACTCAAGACCATATCCAGATTACATATGAACTCCCACACTCATACGAGACCCTAAGGATGAATGAAACGTCACTTAATATATTTTACACCAATATACGGAGTATTGTCAAGCCGGGAAAACTTGACGAACTCAAATGTGTTATCCATACAACACCAAGCAAGATACATCTAAAGCCTGTACCGAAAAGTTTTTTTACATACTATATTTATGATATTAATGAAACTATAATGAACAGCAAAGATATTTTATTTTAGTTATATTATGAAAAGTGTCTATTTACAAAAAATATACAAATTTTATATTTTAAGAGTTTTGCGGCTGAACAAACGGATTTTTCTCCTCAAGCCTGCCATTAAGTTTTGCACAGTGGTTTCGGTGACTTTGTTGGCATGTTTTTTCCATTTTTTTTTAAAATCTGCCTCTGATGTTGCTGGTGAACCGTTCTTACGCAATTCTGCTTTGACTAATGCCCAATACCGCTCGATGGGTCGTAGCTGGGGGCAGTTCGGGGGGTTCATATCTTTGGACACACATTGCACGTTATTTGAAGCCAGACACTCTTGTGTGGCACGGGCATAATGTGCAGTAGCCAGATCGGGCCAAAATAGCACATTCCCTTCATGCTGCCTTATAAATGGTAAAATAAAACCTTTTATACATTTCTGGACATAAATATCTGCATTTATGGTACCTTTCACGATAAATGACCCAGTGCGTTTTCCGCAGGAACATATTGCTTGCCATATCAAATATTTTTCTCCAAACTTCTCCATAAAAATATATTTATTTTGATCGTTTATATTAGCCCTTGATTCGGTTGTAAAGAATTGATCACCTGGCAAAGTCGAAAAATCTTTTTTTACATACGTCTCATCGTCCATGAGAACGCATGCTCCGTTCATACTGCAAAGCAGCTTGTACAATTTTCTTGACCTTGTAACGGAACTATTGAATTGTTTTATCGACTGTTTTGGGGCTTTTACTTTTTTATAGGACTTTAAATTTTGACGTACTTTCGCTCTCTGGACCATAGATGTACTAGTTTTCAATTTTTTTGCCACGTCCCGCACCGATAAACTACAATTTTTCTTATAAGCAGTCACTATTTTCTTTTCTAAAGCTTTACTTGATGGACCTGTCGGGCGTCCACTTCGAGCTTTGTCTTGAATTCTGTATTCATTCAAGTATCGCTTAACTATATTTCGCACCGTTGCACGACTTACTTTCACCATTTTCCCGACCGCCGCAAAAGTTGAATCAGGATTTTCCAGATACGTTCGCAAAACATTTTCTCTCAGAGTTATTTTATCGTCTTGCATTTTTGATTAAAACAATACCCAGCCTAAATTAACAATGTGAATTGATACATCAAAATGACACTTACTGAAAATTATAATCAGAAAAAAAAAACATTTACCAGACAGTATTTTACTAATATGCAAACTTTGTAAAAAAACTTTTCGGTACGGGCCTTAATAATACTAACTGAAACGTGGATCAAATCAGCAGAAGAAAAATCAAATATACAAATCCCCAATTATTATCACTACTCAAACTTTAGAACTGATGCTAGAAGTGGAGGAGTTTCCATTTTTGTTCACGACGATCTAAAGCATAATATCTCGGAAGAAGCATATACAAACGGCAACAATTCCTTATGGATTAACATTGACAAGCTTAATTTGGATATCGGTGTAATATATAAACCCGGAGATACGAACAACAACACGTTTTTGAAAGATTTTGAATCGAGTCTGCAAGGAAAAAGGCGAGCGATAGTGCTTGGAGACTTTAACTTAAATTTGATCGTTATAAAGAAAAATACAGTGAAATGCTGCAGGAATGTGGATTTTTTATCCTAAAAAAAAATTGACGTAAATTATTCAACTCGAAAATCCACAACAACCGGTAGCATACTCGATCATGTTCTTACCAATCTAAAAAATAATAAATTTAACCTCTCCCTTTTAGACTCCGCACTCTCTGATCACGTACAAATATTTGTTAGTGTTGCAAAATTGAAACTGGGAAAAAAACACCGCTTTAAATATGAAGCGATTGACTATGAGACCCTGTACGACTTAGCTAAAGTTCATAACTTCCATTCAAATAATGATAATTACAATGAGTTGGAATCCTCAATTAAAACTTGCATAGTTAAAAGTACTACAACAAAAACTAAAATACTAAATCTACCCCAGAGTGATTGGATTAATAAGGACATTATAAACAACATCAACTTTAGAAATCAGCTTTGGCAAACACTGAAAAGAACCCCAAATAATACATATATCAAAGAAAATTTTACAAAACAAAGAAATAAGACTACACAGTTCATAGCAAATTCAAAACACAAGTATTACGCTGAAAATTTTTCAAATGTAAGAGTAATCCAAAAAAAACATGGCCATTAGGAAATGAACTATCTTGTAATAAAATTAGACCCGAACGTTATCCCCCTAAACTTACAAAAAACTCTGTCACTGTTACCGATGGCGCAGCTGTATGTGAAATATTTAATGACTTCTTTGTTAATATAGGTCTTGATGTGGCACATAAAATACCTTTACAAGACAAGAATAGTATAACATCTACTCGTACCTTTGACAACTTGCCCTCAACCTCTGGCCAGTTATCAAACTTAACTCCGTGCTCAGAAGAGGAAATTTCCAAAATAATAAACGCTTTAGATAGTGAGTCTAGTGTAGGTCTCGATGGCATCAGTACGTAATGCATAAAATGTATAAAAAATACAATTATAACACAACTTAACAAATGCATCAATAAATGCTTAGAGACGGGCATCTTTCCAGACGAACTAAAAATTGCGAAAGTAAGCCCGATTTACAAATCCGGCCCGAAAACAGATCCTGGTAATTACCGACCTATATCGGTGTTACCGGTAATTTCCAAAGTGTTTGAAAAGGTTCTTTATAACCGCCTTGACCATCATCTAAATAAAATGGGGTACCTTTTTGAACGCCAATACGGCTTTCGGACGAAGTCAAACACTTTGTCTGCAACCATAGATCTAATTACCAAAATCCGATCCGCGATTGATGCAAAAATCCTAGTTCTTGGTGTATTCATTGACCTAAAAAAGGCTTTTGATACAGTAAGTCACTCAATTCTTCTGAGTAAACTTAGTAGTATCGGAATAGTGGGCAATGCACATAAAATACTTACGTCATACCTTTCCAACCGATACCAAGTAGTTAAAATTGGCAAATATCATAGTACAACACAATCCATAAAATGCGGTGTCCCGCAGGGATCTATATTGGGGCCGCTTTTATTTCTTGTCTATATCAATGACATAAGCACTCTTCATTTGCATGGTGAAATATCACTATACGCGGACGACACGTGTATTTTCTATTATGGGAACTCAATAACTGATATTGCCAAATTAGCCCAGGAAGATCTGGAAACTTAACACAATTGGTTTCAATCAAATCTGCTTACAATCAACGCAGCTAAAACATCGTACATTATATTTAAATCTAAAAACAAGAAATATCCTACCTTTAATTCATTAACTGTAAATAAGGTCCCAATTAATCATTCATCACAGGAGAAGTACCTTGGATTAATATTGGATGATGGCCTGATGTGTAAGGCGCACATAAAACAAATAAAGTCAAAGTTGTCTTGTATTCTGGCATCTATAAGAAACATTGTCAAGTATATTCCCCTACATGTGCGTTACAATATGTATAATTCACTGGTAAAATCACATCTAAACTATCTTATCGAAATATGGGGCAGTGCCTCCAAAACTAATATAAATAACGTCCAAGTTGTCCAAAATAAAATAATCAAGCAACTGTTTCATTTGGACTACCTAACACCTACAACAGAAGTTTATTCTAATACTAAACTCATGAGCGTTAATCAACTTTATTTTTACAACACCATCATTCTAATAAGAAACATTTTGCACAAAAAAATTCACTGTCAAATTAAATTCAAAACAAACAAAGAATGTGGCAAAAGAGCTCTTCGGAGTGCAAATAATCTATCACTAATTTTCCCATGTACTAAAAATTTTGGCAATAAAAATTTAACATACCAAGGTGCACGTATGTATAAGTTTGACAATTTTCAAAAATAAATTAAAATCTCACATAATAAACAAAATCCTGGCTACCTAAATACGACCCTGGCATTCACAACGGCTTATCTCGCGCTCTCTCGCTTATCTCTCGCTGGCCGCCTAGTGACAATATTAGTTCACTAACTACCTGCTATTACTATAAAAATGCATTTTAATTATGTAAAACCCATTTAAGTGTTACTGTCTGTTTGTACCTAAATGATATCTTTATAACTGTATTGTATAGATGCTCACGAATAGTTACTATTATTATAGATTATTATCTTAAATTACTCATTAAGTGAAATGTAATATTTCTTTTGAGTAAATAATTGTCTTTAACCAGAAATTATTCGAAAACCAAATTGTAGCGCATTTAGTATTGATAATTTCTTTTACATACAACATTGCTGTAAAACCCAGTTTAAGCATTGAAATGCACAAACTGAATACAATCTGAATATTGTTGTTCTCGTATTACGCACCAGCACACCGTTTCTTACTTGCAAACGGTAGTTTTACTCTCATACAATTCACATAGCATAAATTCAGCTTTACGTTTTTAGGGATTTTATTTGGGCCTCTTATTAGGTTTATATTTGGGGAAAGAGGTTGCCGCAGTTAATAGTAGGGTTCGATTCAATACAAAAATAATTACAATGATCTGTTTGACCATTGTGTTCATAATTTAATTTTAACTATAGAGTTAATATATTTATCTATAACTTAATTTAAAGTAAACATATTTGAAACACGCTATCTTAGTAAGTCTTTACTGCAACTACAATGCAAGCAAAATATGTGCGTAATAGCATCGGCCTACCCTCAATGTTCGCCTCGAGTTTAAAGGTATTTGTTGTTGTGGATTTACCTACCGTCAATTAACATTGTTATTTTGTTACTTATTACTTTTGCACCTAAGTGTAGATTTATTATGTTAAACTTATATATTAGTTAGTCGTTATTCTCAGCGATGTACTGCGTTCGCTCACGGGAAAACCTAAGCTGGTTTTTGTTTCGCTTCTCAATAATTGTAAAATGTATTATGTTTCTTTTGTTAATAAATAAATAAATAAATTAAATTTATTTATAACTTTGTCTTTAATTTGTTAAATGAAAGAGATTTAACTTGATCCCATATTTTTCAGATCAATATGAGGACCGCAATGGACCCTAAAACAAGAAAAAACAAAATCATAATGTTAAACTGCCTATTGCACAACAGTTTCCCCATCCACAAGTCGCCGCCGAACCCTCCATTTCAACAACATTTTTGTGGTAAGTAAATACAGTTCTGATTTCTGGGGCTATCTCTACTATGTGTGGCACATAAATAACAGCCAAACAACATAAACGAGAACGTTATGTTAGAAACGACTTGAACAAAATATGTAGGTACTAGGTACTCTTGAACAAAATACTATCACTATAACAGATATAAAGTGATTTTATATTAGAGCCGTGCCTAGCGCCGCGCTCCCGCGCTCGTGCTGGGAGCATTATGATATAGCTATGCAGTTCATTTTACGGCGAGCGTAAAGGAAAAATAAAAATCAATTCAAAATATTTATTCAGTAATTTGGCCACATGAGTGCTCTTATACACGTCGGTAATATGGAGTGAATCTACTAGCGCTTCGGACAAGGCCATCATTGCGGAGAAGAAGCGCTGCAAGTAACTCTTGCAGGTCATTTTTTCAAATAATAAAATACAATAATACTTATAAGTAACATTACAAGGTAATAAAATAATAAATAATTATTTTAAACCTAACACAAATAAAATCATTACAAATGTAAGCTCAATAACATTGAATTAAAAATAGTGACTAGGAGAACAATATAACGCGGTCTCTATGCAGGAACGATAATTAAAATAACTAACTGGAAAACGGACAGAGCTATAGCAGTTATATAGTTGTGTCCTTTTCTCCAGTTGCCCGACCAACATACATACCGCGCCGTGCCTGACGCCTGACTAATGTTCAGTGTTTTTGTGGCACGAATAAAATTGTCCTAGGGACTTCCGGACGATATTCATTTATCGATAAATTGTATTTTCTTATGACAGTTATGACTATGAGAAAACGTTTAATATGAACATGCAACTTGTATACCTATACTTGGGACCAAAGAAATCGAGCCATTTAGCACTGAATTTCCATAGAAAGTGGCTCGATTTCTTTGCTCCCAAGTATATTAACCGTACATACAGTATAAAGTCCATATAACTCGATAATAAGACGTTGACATAAAATTACAGTCTTGTCCGTTCAGGAAGATGGCTGGAAATAATATTACGCGTAAAAATGCCACCCAGAAAACAGTGTCGTGAGCGTGAATATTTAATAAATTCATGGTTAAAGAGCTCTCCGGGTTTAAGTATACGTGGATATAAGATCCTTTGTACTAAATGTGAGATTAGCTTCGTAGCTAAGGTTGAATTCGACCAAACTGGAATAAGATGTTATACATAGATTAATCGCCGAATTTGTATAGACTAATCTTGGATTAACTCTTATTGCGAGTTTGTTCGAATCCGCTCTAAGAAATATAATATTAACCTTTTGAACGCCTTACTTCGATTACAAGATGCGTCACTCACACGCCAAAAATGTCTACTATGCTATGCAAATTATAACTTAATTCAAACAAAACAAAGTCACTTTTAATCTTGGACTTGTGACGGCTGTAGCCGTCGTCGCATCAGTGGCACGACTTTCAGATGTCGGCCAAAGCCGTCTGTGGCGTTCAAAAGGTTAAGAAGCTTTTGTATATGTACTCAATAGCAGCCGTCGGAAAATAATTCGTTTTATATGGACTTAACGAAATTCGTAATATGTAATATGGCATTAATTGGATAATCCAATTTTTTGTATTATCTATCATACTTACGTCAAAGTTCATATGAATTGACAGCTATTCCAATCCCAAACTAATCGCGGTTTCATAACGACGACGCGCTGGCCTAGTGGGTAGTGACCCTGCCTACGAAGCTAGCGGTCCTGGGCTCGAATCCCGGTAAGGGCAGATATTTGTGTGATGAGCGCGAATATTTGTTCCTGCGTCATGGATTTTTTCTATGTACGAGTATTTAAGTATATATTTCTCTATATAAGTATTTATATCGTTGTCTAGTACCCATAGTACAGTCACAACCCGCGAATGTTACGCCACTTGCCACTCTTCTTAATTTAACTGTGTAATGCATTTTGGGTTGACAGCAGACTTGACATTATTACCCGAGTGTAGTTACACGGCTAAATTAAGAAGAGTGGCAAGTGGCGTAACATTCGCGGGTTGTGACTGTACAAGCCTAGAGCTTAGTTTGGGACTAGGTCAATTGGTGTGAGATTGTCCCCTTATATTTATTTTTTATATATTTTATTTTATAATATGTTTGTACAGAATTGCAACAAGGGAGAATACAATTATTCATCCGTATCTTCTCAAAAATACATAAGAAAGTAATATAGTAAAAAAAAAAAGAAATTGACTATTGATTGATTAATTGATTTTCTTTCGAGATTGTATACGGAATCCATGCAAAATATACGCCCTGATATTAAATATTAAATTGAATGTTACCCATCATTATACATAACGTCGAAGAGTAGTGATCAGCATTTTAGTTAATTTTTATTTTATCCGGTGTATTTACCTACTATGAAATGTCACGTTGAAATAAGTACTTATTTGAAACAGTTATCGATAAATTTTCGAAAGGAAGTCCCTACTTAACTGACGTTGACTTTGCCACAAAAACTCCTGTCTGCTAATATTTTACAGTCCTTTTAAACGGTGCACCTAATGCGCAGAGAGACTAAGGGCCGTATTAATAAATTCATCTTGGCCGAGATGCGCGTCACAAGATACGTCAAAGCAAAACGTCAAACCCTAGAACACTGTCATTATTGACGCATCTCGAGACGAGCATTCGAGTTGAGATTACACGATGCCTATAGTTGCCGCCCGCACATTGCAGTAAAATGTTGTTCGTTTAAACGTGATTTTTGTAAACTTCGGCCGATAGGTATTGAACAACACAATGTCCACTGCCTTCTAAAAATAAAAACAGAGTGTCCCAGAACATACATACATACATACATTAAATCACGCCTGTTTCCCAGAGGGGTAGACAGAGACCACTTCTTTCCACTTGCTACGATCTTGACAAATTTCTTTCGCTTCTTCCACATTCATACATCGAGTCATGCACGCACGTCGGTTTCGGGTACTTAAGATTCGGCCCTTTTCCAGTATTTCACCGATTTGACTCGAAAAAGTACGCCTAGGGCGGCCCCTTCCGACCCGTCCACTCACTATCGATCTGTATATCTCTTTCGTCAATCTTCTTTCATCCATCCTTTCCAAATGACCGAACCATCGAAGCATGCCCTTTTCAATTTTAGTCAATACATCTTCTTTTATTCCACATTTCTCTCTGACTTTTTCATTCCTTACTCTATCAATCAGTTTCACACCACACATACTACGCAAAGAGCGCATTTCAACGGCATTTACACGACATTTATGCTTGTCCTGCCACACCCAACATTCACTACTATACATCAGGGTAGGGGCCAGCACTCCATTGTGAACAGCCAGTCGGGCTTTTTGTGAAATGCCCTGTCTGCTCACAAAGGAGTACAGGGCCCCATTAATTTGATTCCCCGCATTCACCCTCCTCTCGATATCCTTCTCACACTTACCATCTCTTGTAAACACACTTCCCAGGTACACAAATTCGCTCACTTGTTCTACTAATTCACCATTTATAATTTATATATTTATCACGCACTCAGTCATCTCCTCGTCCTTCTCTATCACCATGACCTTGGTCTTGGCAACATTTACTCTCATCCCCTTTTGCTTAAATCCCTCATTCATCACTGTCACCATCTCCTGGAACTCAAGTACCGATGAGGCAAGTATAACTTGATCATCGGCATATAAGAGGCATTTGATTAGCAACTCTTGCATACGCAAACCCTTATCATACTCTTTCAAATCTCGCATACAACTGTCCATGAATAAATTGAACAGTCCCAGAACATAGTTAATAATAATAAAATTTTATGTACTTTGTCTATTTAAACTTAAGATATACGACGCATATAAGGAATCTTGGTTTGGGCCTTTTACTGTAACGTTTCACCTGTATTGGTCGAATTGTATCAAGACATCTATTTACATCGATCAAAACTGTGTACTTAATTCAAAGTCTGGCCATTTTGGGATGCTTGCAAAATTTTACCGAAATTAGGCCACATGGAAGAAAAACTGTTGTACTTGTCACACGATTTCCAAATCTTGATTAACTGCGCCCACTTTTGACACAATACCACGTTGGCCTAGAGCAGGGATTCCCAACTTTTTTTGCGTCGAGCCTCCCTGGATAGTAAGTAATATTTTAATGCTCCCCCTTTAATTTTTTCCGGACAATAATCAACGTCGGTATGTAGGTACAGTAAGACCACAAATATAAGTTACGCCGGCAATCTTCGTCCACGCAGAAAGGTGCTCACGAATGCCGAAGATAAACGAACGTAAAAATCAATTCAATACAAACCTTGTCGTGCTACGCGTAAGGTAGAATATGAAATGACAGTTAAACTCGTGCTTTCTCGCTCATGGCGTCATGATATTGCGTGGTAATAAAAAAGGCGCACCTATATTTTATATTCTCTAATATTAATTTTGGTATTATCAACAAAAAATTGTTTGAACATAGATAAGATTGTTTGTTGTTTTTCACATAAAACAAATCAATATTTAGAAAATGTGGTATTGATAATTATAAATTTTACTGATATTATTTTTATTATACCAATTACTGAATAAAAATACAAACTTCAAATATACATTATTTAGTTTAATGCGACATAAATGACAGGTGAGACAATAATAATAACAATATCATTTATAATCTATTCTAATGGAACTACTCCTTCAATGTCACTATCTGGTGTATCATCTTCGTCGTGTTCTTCACTATCATCTAATGATGACGAAGAGCCAGTATTAATCAAAATCATCAAACGTTGCGCGATGTGTTTTCTTATGCCGTCCTTTTTTAGGAGTTCTGAAAGTAGGACCACTACTACTTGTTGACGCTACAGCCGTAGATAAGTCTTTTTCCTTCAATGTGGCGCAAACTGTCTTTCTTGATATTCCCGTAGCTCGTGCAGTACGTTCTATGACATTTTGAAAATCTTCCTTGGCGAACACTTTATTTTTAGCACTTTGGCCTTCATTTTGCATAAATTGATGCACATTAAACTATTTCCCTAGCTTGACTTTTTAAACGCCCTCTTTTAAGGGAAGTCATTTTAATAAAAAATAATATTTAATAATACCGCACTTAAATTGTCCTCATTTGTACGTAACGATTAGCGCTCGTGCGTCTCAGCTTGTGTACGAATGACAACTGACGCGACGCTAAATAAAATGGCGGTCGACGGCGTCGCTGAAATGGCTGCCGAATATTTAACCAATGGCCGTCGAAGTTTTCCCCGCGCAAACGTACTGCCTTAAAATTGGCCAAAAAAAATTCGCGCCTTCAAAAAAATGCTTTCTGCGCAGGTACATCGTTGTAACTTATATTTGTGGTACTACTGTACATTAATTTAACAACATCTACCAAAGACGTTACGTTGGGATACAGAGCTCACAATGTATCACAATACACGTGTTATTATGTTATTTATGTTATATCTACACATTCAATTGAAGGTCATTTTCGAAAATGTCGGTCATTCCGCGCCCCCTTGACATCTTTCTACGCCCCACTGCTTGGGAAAACCTGGTCTAGAGCAGTTTTTTCAGTATGGAGAGGCAAACCAGAAATTCTTCTATGGCTTGGAAAGTAGGGATTTAATTTGAATGCGTTGACATTTTGGAATGAGGGTTTAATTCACTACATTGCTACGTTATTCAGGATTGTATATCAAGTTTTCTAATTACGAATTATAGCTAATTTTGGCCAGAGGAGGCAAAGGTGTACCTCAAGATCACAGTCAATATCACATAATCCTTAATAATAACTCCTAAAATAATTAACAAACTTACGTCAAGTTCTGGAACACCTGTATAGTCATGACCATACGTCGCACTCAAGCGGGCAGTTTGGTGGCATGTCAGAATGATAGATAAGCTTCACAAATCAATCAATTCATTTTCAAGTCAGAATAAAGTATTTGTACTTAGCAGACCTAGGAATATTCGGGGCAAAATTAAATGACAGCTAGGGATTGCCTATATCGATAAACTCAATTATCGATGCTTTTCCCATATATTAGTGATCGCTCTAGATTTGTTTGTGAAAATAAAATTTGATTGAAAGTATGAATGAAACAAAATAGCAAAATAATTCTGGTTACTCTTTATTTTATAAGGATTTTTTAACCTTCACTCATCATCATCATTATATTTTTTCCGTATTGTGAATTTCAGAATAACTGTCCCAGTTACTATTGTTAAAATAAACGACTAGAATTTGTTAGGAGTATAAGCAATATGGCGATGATGAGTGAAGGATATAAATCCTTTTAAAATAAAGAATAACCAGAATTATGTTGCTGTTTTGTTTAATTTGCATACTTTAAAAAATGAACTATTTTTACAATCAAAACTTGGAGCGATCACTAGTATATGGGAAAAGCATCGATAATTAAGTTTATCGATATAGGCAATCCCTAGCTGTCATTTAGTTTTGCCCCGTATATTCCTAGGTCTGGTACTTAGTATTTGGTACCTAGTATTTGTAATGTGCAATTCCAAATATATTACATTAGCAACTAAGGCTGTACGTTAGTTAGGTGTTTATTTTTTTATATCCATTCAATTTTTAATAAAAATAAGATTGAATAGTATGTGGTATATTTGATTTAATTTACTTAAGAAGGTATATTATGCGTATATCTATTTTAAATGGGAGAACGATCTTTCAACATCAAACCACTGCACCAACAAAGATATCTATAATCAGCTCGACGAACCTTGATCCCTATGACACTGACAGTTATTCCCACGACACAACCTTGTAGTGGCGTCACCGTTACATTAGAATCGAATTGGAGGCGTCTAAAAATGACATTAATTAATTTTAGGTAGATATATGCCATTACAATGAAATTCCGTTGGAATTATAACAATTCTTAACACTTACAAGAAATTATCTCAATCAGACTTTACGTTTACGTCGTGCAAAAGTTACTTCGTTTGGAAGATATCGACTAGTGCGGAAAAGTATCGGTAAACAAATGTCGATAATAGAAACGAGTGTATAAAATACATTAACATAGTACGCTTTCAGTGTCCGATTTATAATCATTTAAATTATAGGTGCTGAATGTTAAAAAAGTTAAATGAAATTGTTTTTATTTCCCTCAAATTATGGATATTTCTGGGGACACCAGTTATTGTTTTTCATCACACTTGCTCGTAAATAGTGTCCTAACATGCTAGAAAAATCGACCGTAAATCCAAAATAATACCCGCGGGCCTTTTTTTACCATTACGTAACTAAAGTGCGTAGGTAATAGCTTTTTTTTTTAATATTATACGTGGACTCAAACTATCACAATACGTCAGGACCCCAATTCTTGTGCCATTCGATATGAAGTTTCATTCGAGATGAAATGTCAGTTGAATACTATTTCCTAACAATCTCGCATAATAAACTATTGATCTCATATGTCACTAGAATCGGACTCCGAACACGTTTGACATTATCTGTGGTAAGTCACAGACAATGATGTAGTCTGCCGCTAATAAGTTAAGAATATGTTCTTTTGTTTGATTTTATTTCATTTCCTCGCAATTGTGATGAAAAACATTGTATGTTACACGGGTGGTAAAGGAAATACAAAGCTCGAGTCATTAAAGCCCTCAGCCTGCGGCTTCGGGCTTCTAACAGACTCTCGTTTGTAATTCTTTCTTTACCACCCTTAATACACAATATACTATTATTTAAGATTACCTAGGTTTTATTAGTATCAGTTTTCATGTGTGACATAATTAAGTAATAAATTATGAGTGACATTAGTTTTTTCATACTTAGGTTTTAGTACATTCTCTATTATCATTCTATTTTCATGATAAAATATATATAAATGACATCATTACAACAACATAACAAACATTAGAAATGCAGATTATATTTTTAAAACCATGTTTACCAACGTGGCTGAATGCAAGTCACGCTTTTGCCTACAAAAAAGTTAAGTTACATCGACACGACCCATCACTAACATGAACTGTCATAGGGATCAAGGTTCGCCGGGCCGATTATAAGTTTGAACGACAGTCACAATGACTGTCAGTTATTTATTTGTTTTTTTAAGTGCCCACTTAAATGAGCTATCAGTTATCACTTCAAAGAGTATTTACACATTAAAGATTAATAAATGATAACGGGTAGCTAATTAACTATGTTACAAATACTAAGTACATTATAATATTTATAATACTCGTAAGTTAAGTTTTTTTTTGTAAACCTTACCTTGCCTCCAAACTGCCCGTTTGAATGCGACGTATGGTCATGACGTATATGTCAAGTGACCTACTTGAATGTAAAACTGATACTGATACGGTATCCAAAGCCGTAAAACCTTATATCCATACCTATATATTTTTTAAAACATTCTTGCATTTTAAATTTTCATACTTGAGCAGGTGTACCTAAATAAACAATCTATTATAATTAATATAGATAGATAATCCTTAATTGTTAATCTAAGTTTAGTGACGCCTGACGCATTGGTTAAATGTAATGTCATGTAAACGTTTTTATCAAATAAATAAATAAATAAATAAACACAGAGAGTCAGAAATGTGTCAACCTTTGCAGTGTGTGCATGCAGCACTCGCAAATACCTATAAAATAATGATAATAATGACTTGATCTTTAAACTTTTCTGTGTTCTCAGCCGGTCTTTACAAGCTAAAAGCTTCATTGACGTGTCTGAGCCGAACGGAGGACATTTTTTTTACAAGTTACGTTTATTTTCAGTCATGACCAAATGCAATGAGCTGTGGCCCATGGACTTAAAGCAAGCCCTGGCGCAGTACAAAGCGACTAAATTAACTAAATGCGACACCGAGAGAGAACTACTCAATTACTTCATGGTACAATTTTGGAAATTGGATCCGGATTTGGTTGTCGGCCACGACCTGCAAGGATTTCAACAGGATTTGCTAATAGGAAACGTATTGGACTTAAATATACCGAATTGGTCTCGTTTGGGACGCCTGAAGAGATCTGTCGCTCGTCAACGGAAATTCGTGAGCAAAGATGCCTTCCTGGGGCGTCTCGTGTGCGATATAAAACTTTCAGCTATGGAGCTGATTAGAGTTCGTAGTTTCGACTTGGCTACACTGTGTTTGAAAGTTCTCAAGATAGCTGAAGGCGAGAGAGTAGAGGTAGGCTTCGAGGATGTGCCACGGTACTACGAGAGCAGCCGCGACCTGTTGCAGCTGGTGTCGCTGGGCATGCAGGACGCCGCCTACATCCTCCGCGTGATGTGCGAGCTGAACGTGCTGCCGCTGGCGCTCCAGATCACGCGCATCGCCGGCAACTTGCTGGCGCGCACGCTGCTGGGCGGCCGCTCCGAGCGCAACG